>LPNX010243613.1:167105-208688 GCA_001517045.1 Pseudotsuga menziesii
GAGTCAAGTCGCTGAAGAAGAAGTCTGATAGAGGATAGAGTGTGTGCTAGTCTCAACTGCTTGCATTCTTGAGTCTGCTTTATCCAATTGATTACATTCAATGAATCACCCATGAAGTTCAGTTTGTTGCACCCTTTTTCTAATGAAAAGATCAGCAAAAGCTTGAGGCTCATGAGCTCCGNAGGATTGTTGATCAATGAATATTTTTGTCTTTTCATTGAATATCTTTTATTTTAATTTATTCAAACATAAATATCTTAATTTCAAATTTAAATTTGTATCTACTTTGTTCTACTATTCACCCATCACTAATCCATTACCAAAATCCAAGCACAGATTACATACTCCCAAAATCCATCCAAATAATTTCTACATAAATGATAAAGGCCAAACCAAATCCATTGTATGGTCTCCATTGCATTACACGACAACTATTGTTAAATTATTGTGCCATTGATCCTTAGACAGTGAGTGCAATTGAATTGTATTATTATGCGGTGTAATGGGATGAAAAATACACACTGAACAAGACAATTTCACAGAAAATGGATAAGAATTGCTCAGTATAATTACAGTATAAAATTTATTAATCCCAACAGTATACAATAGTGTTACATAAAGGAGAATTCGAATCATGTGGATATGATTCGAACCTACCAACTCAATCTAAGTGCATGGCTAACTAGAAGTGTCTACATCACTATCGGAGTTCACTAGTCTAACTCCAGATGTCTAATTCAGTCTCTCAATCAATTAAACCAGTTAAACTGATGAGGTAGGTGAGAATAGGTGCCAACATGCAACCATGCAAGACTGGTGCTAACTAAACTGGAGGACATCTAACTGAATGTAACTAGAGCATAACTTAGCTTAACTAGTTACCAACTACCAACAACTAAAAAAAGTTGGTGGTGGCACTCCAAGTGGCTCCTAAATTATCGGGATTGGTCTTAGAGGCACATAAACTGATGCATGAACACGCAGTCAGTTGCAGTTAACCTCTATATGTGTTCCCCACACACTAGTGACTGGATACTGGTGGCACCAATAACCCAAGTGGACCCGATGGTACTAGTGGACCCAATATTAATTAATGACTCATGAGTTAGGAAAATATAATCTAATAGACTAACTATGGATAAGGGAGGATTATAAACCCTAACACCCCCCCCCCCCCCCCCCCCCCCCCCCCCCTTTAATCCTAACTTGGACAATTGTGGGCCCTGGAAACAAGGCCAAAAGTCACCCATTTACAATCTAAAGAATTAAAAAATGTTGCTTAATAAACCGAGGAAATAGGGGAAAAACTAATGGGAAACCCCCCCCACCCTCAAAATAAGCAGGAACAGGAAATACAAGCTATTCTTAGGAGAAAAAATAACTTCCTCTTTGCGAAATAACTTGCAAAAACTCTATTGCAATTTGCAACACTATAAAGCAACATGGTTCTTCTATGCAACAACATCCTGAAGTTGTGCATCTTAACCTCTCAATTTCCTTTTGATCTGATGGATGTAGTATGTGTTTCTTCTTGCTGGAGGAGGAAGGGAATGATCAAATTTCTTTTTTTGTGGGAAAAGTGAGTGATCATTCACTATCATTAGGTAGCACTTTCATGGAACCTTGTTGCACCACTTTGTAGGGAGCGAATCTGAGAGAGAGAGAGAGCAACATGCTCATTTTGATATTGGGACCTTGTTCTCCTTCTGTCTTTTTAATTCCCAGCACCATCCTCAGCTACAAGAATGAGATTTTAGGCCCATCTAGGCGTAGGCCTTTGGTTTGGAATGGTTGCTGGATCTGGATCTAGAGTCTCATGAGGTTCAACCTCAATACCAAGATCTTGTGGATCTTATTCTTCTTCATTTGAATCTGAAACATGTGACAAATCATCATCATCAAAAGTTAGTGGAAGAGTGGTTATACCTTATTATGCTTCGGATGGTGGTAGATCAAACAACTGATCTTATTCAAACTGAACATTAAGCTCAATGAAGCATTTCCTAGTTGCAACCTCCATCAACTTGTATGCTTTTGCATTCTTTTCATATCCCAACAGTATGCATTTACTACTCTGGGCTTGGAAGGCATTTCTCTTATCAATGGGTATTCGGGCCCAAGCTTTGGAACAAAAAGCTCTCAAGTATGAGAGACATTGGGATTATTCCCATGCAGTGACTCGAATGGAGTGACCCCAACCACTAATTTATGAGGCACTCTATTATGTATGTATGAAGCACGGTTTACAGCTTCTGCCCAAAGAGAAGGAGGAATATTTTTGGCTTGGAGAAGATAGGTTTCCACCTCATTCAATGATTTGTTTTTCCTCTCAGCCACACCATTCTGCTGTGGTGTGTATGGAACCGAGTGTTCTATTCAAATCCCCTCTGATTCACATATTGATGGAAGTCTCCTTTAATGTATTCACCTCCATTATCTGATCTTATGGACTTGATATTTTTCCTGAAACTATTCTCAATCATAGCTTTAAAAAATTTAAAAATTTCAAATACTTATGATTTATGTTTCATGAAATATATCCAGCAGAACCTAGAACAATCATCAATAAAAGTAAGGAAATACTTGGAACCATAAATTGATGTTGTAGGCATTGGTCCTGACACATCACTGTGTATCAAATCAAGTATAGAGGCAGCTCTATGTGCCTTCCCAACTTCACACCTCTTCTCTGGATGCTTACTTACCAAGCAACCAGGACATACTCCATCTGAAGTTTGGATGAGAGGCAAGCCTTCAACCATTTTATCATTGTGGAGTTGTTGGAGATATTTTAAATTGAGATGCCCAAATATCTCATGCCATATCTTGTTAGTGTTGTTAACATGAGTCAATAGAGTTATAGGAGGTGAAACAAGCAAAAAATGTGAGAACTCATAAGCCTTAGTGGCATGATTGGCAATACCTTTCACGATGAGCTTTCCAATAGCTTTTTCTATGATTTCAATTGATTCAGAGTCAAATGTAACTCTCTTAGGAGAGCCTGTATGGGTCATTTGATAAACGTACACCAAATTTGATACAAGAGAGGGCACATAGAGAACATTCTTGAACTCACCATGTTTGATTTTAATTGAACCTCTCCTAATAGCTAGGATTTGGGAGTCATCTCCCATGTGAATGCTAGGTCCTCCTAATAGAGATAGAGTGGAGAAGGATTCCTTGGAGGCAACCATGTGGTTGGATGCTCCAGAATCAATCAAGTAAGATTTCGACTGAGTAAGGCCTTCCTTCAAGGCATGACATCTCTAATGATCTTCTGTCGGTGGTCCATCCTTAGACTTATTTGCTCCTTGTGGAAGGGCAATGTTTTTTTGTTCAAGGAGGGCATATAACTAGTCGATCTGCTTCTTCATGCATTGGCTTTCAGGATGAAAGCCCCTCATACAATAAGAACACTTAGTCTTTACATTTTCTTCATCTTGGAACCTGAGGCTCCTTCAAAAGAATTCTGACTCTCTTATGGCTTCGAATTAGATGCTTTAGGCTCCTTCCATTTCTGCTTTCCTTTAGCTTGTGCATTGGTTGAGTCCGACATCAGAAGATCTTGGTTCTTGGAAGTTTGGAGGACTCCCATTTGGACCAACTTATCATGCTCCTGTATTAAAGACTCTGCAAAGCCATCAAGTGAAGGCATCTTCCAATTGGGAATATAAGCTCTTCCGGAATAGAAGGTAGAGACGAAGACATAGTACTCAAAACGAAGTTTGTTGAGCACAGACACAAGTTGCTCATCCTTCCTCTCTATTATGCATTGCTTACATTGTAGTGCTAGAGACTTGAATTTTGTGAAAAACTGTTGGATAGTCTCGAAATCCCTGGGTTGCAATGCTATTAGCTTGTTCTCCAAGATGTGCCCCCGAAGATCATATTGTTTACCAAACGAGAATTCGAGCTTCTCCCAAGATTCTTTAGGATCTTCAATCCCTCAAGATGAAAGATGATATCCCTAGAGATGTCAGTGAAAAGGAAGCCAAATGATTCATCCAACCGGTTCAAGAACTTATTTTTCTCAGTAGGATGATAAGGTTATGTCTCTCTTCCCATAGTCATCCTAAACAGGCCAAGCTTGTGCAAGGAGACCTGCATATCTTCCCTCCAATCAACATAGTTGAAGGGTGTAAGGATATGGGGTACAAGAGCAGTGGAATCCATCAATTCTTCAATTGAGCTACGTAGCACCTATAAGAAACAATGCAAAATAAAAAACAATTCGCAATCATGTCAAAATCAATCCTTCCATATTGACATGTACACTTTCTCAGGGTCTGTCACACCCTTAGAGGCTTATCTAAACGAATCTAGAGTTAGCAATGCACACTTTGCGGGACTTATGTGGAAACCCATCTGCTTCTGGTGTACAATGGAGATTGGACAAACTTGATGTATGCCTGAGTAGGCTCTGATACCATGTTAAATTATCGTGCCACTGATCTTTAGGCAATGAGTGCAATTGAATTGTATTATTATGCAGTGTAATAGAATGAAAAATACACACTAAACAAGACAAATTTCACAGAAAATGAAGAAGAATTGCTCAGTATAATTATAATATAAACTTTATTGATCCCACATATATATTCAGTGAAATATTTAAAATTGCAACCAAAATATTCATTTTTCCTTTCCTGTCTAAGCTACTTATGATGGTACAACTTATACATGTGTCCACATGCATGGGGCAGGTAAAGGGCTAATCACCAACCCGAAGGGGATAGAAGAATTTAAAACAAGGTGCATCAAAACTACTATGTGAAAAGAGAATAACAAGCAGCTTGCATTTATTTGTTTTAAGGAATGCGGATGCAACATTGTGATGAAATATGAAATAAAACTTGGTTTATGCCTCTCATAGGATTTCCAATGGATAAGGTTCTCACATTGAAAATAATAATTGATATATGTAAAGTTATGTTAATTTGTTTTAAGGAATGTGGATGCAACATTGTGATGAAATATGAAATAAAACTTTGTCTATGCCTCTCATAGGATTTCCAATAGAGGTTCTCACATTGAAAATAAAAATTGATGTATGTAAAGTCTCCATCCTTCATAGCATCCATTGAGGATTGACATCTATATTATTCATGATTATTGTTGTTGAGGATTGATGTCTATATTATTCATGATTGTTATGTATGTCTACGATTAAAAGTGAAAGCCTTAATCATGGATGAACAAGCAACAATTATTGAATTGTTAAAGGGCCGATACTGAATTGTTAAAGAGCCGATAGTAGCTATGACATTGAGGTTGCAAATTACACATTATAACCACTACAGTGAAAGACAAGCGAGCTGACATATGAGTAGACAATGGCATTGCGTTGGTGAGCTCTAAACAAAGGAAAATTTGAGGAGGACCCAATACAAGCATTGAATTAAATTTCAATGAACCTAAAAAGCTAAACTAAGGTACAACTTCCAGGGATCGACTTCTAATAAGGAAAGATTCTAAGAAATAACTTACTAATAGATATGCATTGTATGGATTGTATGTCCAGGTAGAAGAGTAATGTTATCAGTTTTTAACATGCAAGATACTTCTACAAAGATTTTGCAAAGGTCTGAATAAAAACATTATTTTTCATTAAAATAACATTGTTATCTAAATTGTAATGTTGTATACATTTTTAAACTTGTCAATATTATGTATATATCATATTATAACCTTTATTTTTATTATAACATATAATGCAGATGACCTTATAGATGTGATTGAAAGTAAGCACATATATATATGCCTTGCATTTATGTTAAATAGATTGATGAAATTACTATCGAGGAATTGGAGATTTTGGATAAACTACCTCACCAAAGCTCAAAGCTTAGTCGATGCCCACTTTGAATGGAATTTGGATGTCCCGTTTAAGAAGAAATTATTGAAATGACAACGGATCCCAGAAATATGCTATCTCCTGATTTATATGGTGCATAGTAGCGTTAAAAGTAAGATTAGAACGTTTCTTGAAAGTGATATCATACTTTCCTTTCCCTTATAATTATAAAAAAGTGAAATGATGGATAACTTGGAATGTTGCGATCAACATAATGAAACTAAACTTAGTGTTGAAAAATACAAAATAAATTAAGTTAACTTTAGTGTTGTAAAGTTTAAAATAAATTAAGTTTTTGTTTAATATACATGTTAATAATCATTATTTGGGTTAAAACTTTTAACTAATCTTTATTTCAAAAATATAATTTTTTATTAATTTTTAAAGAAAAGCAAATTTCGATAGTAATGAAAAAAGTTGTTACTAAAATGGAGATGTGAGAGACGTGCGGAGATGAGAATCATACAATTGTATGGTGAGTTATATTTTGTTAAGCGAGTTGACCCATGGGCCACCACTGTCCATCTATTTCATCAAGTTTTCCCATCAATTACTGATGCAAAGGAATCCATGATAACATAGAATTAAGTCTCACAGTAGCCTTTCTCTTGTAAACATTTTCACTGTTCGAAAGCTACATGTTCAACTATGTTAGATGCCTATGCTCAATTGACAAAGCATGCAAAATTGCAAACAAACAAACATGTAGACAGATAAACACCTATCTCTGAGTTTAATACAATTTATTTAATCTCATGGATTTTTCCTTTGTTGGTGGAACCCCAAGTATGAACGAAACTTAATTAGAGGTTAGGTTTAGGTTTCCAAACTATTTTTAAAACTTATAGAGAAACTAATACAACAACCCAACAAACACGTCATTCACTGAAGCTCGAGGATTCAGAGCTGTGGTGAAATTTCCAAAATAGAAACTGTTGGTTAAAGTGAAAATTTTGCAGGCATACCCTATTTCTCATGGCGAACTTCTCGAGATATTGTAAATCTCTAACAAGGTCACTCGGTAAGGTCTTTTTAAATTGCTTAAAGCTTAAAATTTGGAGATTCTTCACTTCTTATCATTCTTTGAAACCTTTAATTTAGTTATCTTGTAATCTATAGAAAAAACCATGGTGCTTACAGATGCTTATAATTGAAACAGAACCAGTCATTCAGGGTACAACTTGCTCATACACTACATAAATAACGTTCTAACTAAACTTTGATTTCTACTATCATCAAACATTTGATTGGCATTTCTGGTGGTCTTAAATAGAAAGGTGTAGTGCTTCCAATGTAAATATGTGAATCTCTTGGGATTTTTGATCTATGAAATAGGAGGTGGCCTATTCAAGGTACTTGTTCTACAAAAGGAGAAGGCTTATATGAAGGACTGGACTGGTTAGCTATAACTCTGCAGACTATCTACAGTAATTGGTGGTTCAAGAATTGGATAAAACATGGTATAACTCATTCTTGACCTTTACACTGTTAGCAAGCACTCTTTTTAATTAGCAGGGTTGATTCTGGTATTCCGAATGGGTTGATAGAGTTGATACATATTATTTTACATTAATATTTTTAAGTGGCCATGACAGAGAAAAGCATGAGGAGAATTACCGAATGTTTCTATAAAGAACCAAATTTGGATTAACTTGCTAATTGAAGCAAACACGATTAGAAAAAAATTGAAATACAAGAGGAAAAATAAACTTAAGAGGCTAACCTGAGAGAGTACTTGAAGAGGGAAACCTGACAGTAGCACAACCCAAGGGTACCTTTTCCACCTTAATTTCTTGCAGATAGTCTAGGTTGGGTTGGGCTAGACGTCAATATAAGTATGCCAGCTGACCTTCATCTTGTCGAGATGGCTTTCATTGAATGGTGGAGGATGGCATTAATGTTTCATTGCCAATTGACTCAGGCCCTGTTACATGCCAGCCTCACTTGGTGTCTAATCGGTGAATGCAATTTGATGCCTGGTGTGATTTCCATAAAGAGTCCCAACGACTTGTCAGTGACAAGATGGGCCTTCACTTATTGCCATTAAGCCTAAGGGTTTACATTCGCTTGCTGCATATTCTATCTAAGTGGTGACTGGTTGTGTAGAGTTTGAAAGTCAAAATGATAAGGGGCAGCTCCTCATAGGTCGTCGACAGGCAACACAGCCTTAAGAAGAACATGCCCCTTAAAAATCGCCTATGTCGTAATTATTAGAAGTGAATCAAGCAAGTGCTTTAAACATAGTAAGAACCAGGTAAAGAAATAAGAATGACACATATAATCCCAAGCATGATTATCAACAACTCTAATCCCAAATTTTAATGAAACCTTTTGATTATCACAACTCTAATCTGGGTAGGATATACAAATTTTCCTCTTCACTTGTAGCCTTTGCCATTTGTTGCAACTATTAGGAGTAACCTAGGTTGAATTATTAAAATAGATGTAAATTGGATTTCACAATGTCTTGTCACCTTTACTTGTACCTCTGTGGAGTTTAACCTTAGTAATGGTTTACTCCACAAGATGCTCATAAAATGGGCTGATCTCACTTTTATGCCATCGTCAGACTACGTAAACACAACTTTCAGATATAAACCATACTAGTACACTTCCATGAAGCTTCTCCTCCGTCTTCTTTGTCTAATGGATTCAAGTGAAAGCAAGGATTAAAAAAAAAATTCCAAACCAAACCTTAAAGAACACTCACAACAACATTGTTAATTTGTTCGTGCTTAAGTTGATCACGCATCAATGTTTGAACATTTGGTCACAAAAATACTTGTACAATGTATGTTCATCACATTTTCTATAATCAAATTGAGAGAAACTAGTACCACGTTACTATCCATTAGAATAATAAAAAGACGAGTTGACTAAGTGCAATATTCTTGCCTTACAAATTGTGCCTTGAGGGCCTTTGATGGTTAGATAAATAAGTTTTAAACTAAGTTGTCTTGTTCAATAAGTTATGTACAATCAAAGACCTAAAATGATGACTCATTGTAATAAGACCATTGAGAGGATCAAACCTCATGGTGAGGGGATGAGGGCAGGAGCTAGCGGTGGGGCTTGATAGCTGTCCCGACGGAAGTCCGGATTCGATTCCTTTGGGGGAGGTGTGGTTAAAAGCAAAGACTACACCCCAGAAAATTCCTGTACGACTGCGGTGGTGGCGGTACTCTCGTTGATTATGTCCTGTTCCACTATTAAGGTTGGCCCCGACTCATGAGTTTTGATATCTAGGTGGTGCAGTTGACAATGCTCGTGTGGGCAGTTTGGAGAGGTTCTCACGGTAGGTAAAAAGAAAAAGAAAAAGAAAAAGAAGACCATCGAGAGGAGTGGTTTATTAAGATAAATAAATAATAATAAATATAAATTGGAGTGGTTTATTAAGATAAATAATAATAAATATGAATTTAATTTTTTTTATTAAATAATTATATTATATTAATGTTTAAGATAGTTAATATAAAGATTAAATGTTTTTTATTGTAATAAATGTTATTTGAAGTTTAAAAGTTGATGGTATAAGTTTAAATATTAATAGTCACAAAAGCATTATCACTATTAGATTTAAACAGAATTGATGGTACCATGCATAAATAAAGAATAAGAGAAAGTTAATGTACTATAAAGAGACTGTCAAATCCATCTTTCTTCTAGTGTTGGCTTAAAAGAATGAGTACTACTAAAATAAGAATGGACTTTCACGAGTTGCACAGTGAAACCGAGTGTTGGAAAAGACTTAAAACAACTTGGGACAAAATAATATGTGATCTTTGTGATACTAAGAAAGTGGAGGATAAAAAGATAGTTTCCTCGAGTTTGCACCTTAGGTTCGAAAGATTGAAAAATGGTGCCTTGCTCTATGAAGAAACTTGCTGCAACAAACCCTAATTCCATGTCTAAGCTAGTAGGAGAGGCTAAGGTCAAGTAGACATGGCCAATGTGCATTCCAAGACCTATTATTATTGTCAAATATGAAGCATTAAGGCTATCTCTTCCTAAATCTATAAAATCAAAGGCCAAACCTTATGTCGCCATAGCTTTTTCAAAGCTATCATTTTATAGAGGCCCAACCATGCAAGTTTTACAAAGATAATAAGGTTTTTATTTGACTAATATCCCTAAGTATTTGTCTAATGTGAATCTTTAGAAGCAAGGTGGAACACCTAAAAATGTCTTTGTGAGGTACCTTTAAGGGGAATCCCTCTCTTTTCAAAAGAAATCCATGTATTATGTTTCTAATTTAAAGTCTTAGATACAACGGGGAGTGGAGATCCCACCAACCCATCAAACATTGCTACATGATGGAAGGCAAGTCATTGACATTTTCCTACTTGAAATGAATTATGGCATCTAAATAAAGATGTTGCAATGCATTTGGTTTTGAGACTTCTTATAGGATCCCTAGGCACTAATGCACCATTCTCCTCCCAAACTCGTTCCTTCAAGGATGCGATAATACTAGGCCACAAACCCCCTCATAGATAATGACTCCTCCCAATCATAATAGAGAAATCAAAGAATATTCCAATGTTGGAAATGCTAGATCGAGAGGCCTATGATTACAACACCATCAATTGAATAAATGCCATCATCTGTTGTCTCAGTGGGCTTTGGTCTTCTTCCTTGGTGCTTCATGGTGGTTGAATCAAAATTGGATTACTTTCTATGAGCTTCTCCTCTACTCCAAGGATTTATTCAACAATGAGTTTTAAAACTGTCAGGTAGATAAATCCCGAATTGATTTATTAAATTGCAAATGAATTTATTTTTACAACTCATTTGGTTGTTGGGATTCATCTACCAGCCTACCTTTTGGTTTCCTATGTGACCATTTATCTTCTTAATTTCATTTACTTTAATTACAAAGTGCGTGGAACTATAATTTTGAGGATTACGTTTCCAATATCCCTCCCTTAATCTAAAGGGGCATCAGTAAGTTCGAGCATGTTTCTAAACCTTTCCAACTTCTCTAGTCCAAACGCTTTGGTGAAGATGTCTGCAATTTGGTCATTAGCAGAACAATTTTTAGGTGAAGTGTCTTGGCCTCTACATGATGTCAGACCAAATGGTACTTTGTGTTGATGTGCTTGGTTTGATCATGGAATCTGTGATTCTTGTCCAATTTGATTGTAGAAGTGTTATCGATCAGTAATGGAGTAGAATTCTCTTGCTTCTCCTACAAATCTTTAAGTATATTCCTGAGCCACATAATCTCTTTCATTTCTTCCGTAACAAACACATATTTTGTTTCTGTTGTCAAATCTATTGGAACTGACTATTTCCATGATCTCCAGGAGACAACTGCTGATCTAAGACTCATTGTGTATCTAGAAGTAGATACTCATGTCTCTTTGTCACCATCAAATTTTGAAGTAGAATATCCAATGAGTTTGAAGTCATATACCTTATAGTACTTGAGTCCAAATTCTTGAGTCCTGTTCAAGTATCTTGGAACTATTTTAGCCACAAACCAATGTCCTTCACATGGTTTGTGCATGAATCTTGGAAGGATGCCAACAACATATGAAATATTTGGTTTGGTGGTTGTCAGGTAGATAAGGCTTCCTCCTAGTTGTTGATACTTGGTCACATCCTCGAATTCTTTTCCTTCAATTGATGTGAGCTTCAACTTTTGTTCCATTGGAGTTGTGAGAGGGTTGCATTCTATCATGCAAAATATATTTAAAAAATTCTTTGACATACTTCTTCTGAGAGATGAATATATACTTAGGATATTGAGCGACTTCAATTCCCAAGTAGTAATGAAGGTGTCCCAAATCTTTCATTTCTAATCTCTTATTCAAATTTTGCTTTATGGATGCAATATAACTTTTATTATTCGCAGTCATTAGAAGGTCATCTACATACTGTTAGCACTCATAATGTATCCAAGGTTGTAGAAGGTAAATCCCAAGGTAACAACAAAACCACTTGAAGAAAGGGAGCTGGCTTCCTCCTTTCTAGAGAGGGATATCTCACTGATTTTTAATATGGCCAGATATAAAAATAAAACAAAATTCAGATTGCGTTTGTGGTTAAAACAAGGAAAGCATACATTGGGATATGGAGTCACACATATTTTATGAATCATAGAACAGTTTGCAGGTGAAATTATACAAAGGCAAGGTAGCACTCTGTTACAGTCAAAATGTTGTTGGTCTGGTGATAAAGAAGAAAGAATGACAGTCCATCAATATAGAGCACCAAGAAGATGAATTCTGCATCAACTTTGGCAAGAAATATGGGTGAATATATGAAACAATAGCCAGAGCATAGTACACATTTATGAACTTTGAAACTATTACATACTCATTCCAGATATGAAAGAAAACATAATGACAAGTTTAACAGGAAAACATGCACATAAGAAGGGAAATTACAAACTGTAACTACAAAATACAAGGAATCTTTGCAGCAACAGGCCAACATTCAGCTCTATCACTTTTATTAAGAGCAGATCCCAAAATACATAACCCAAAATATTACGCGTTCTAACCTCATCTTCCTCTATTGAGGTTATATTTATAGTATCATAGGCTCTCGAGACCAACCTCGAAACAGAGTCAAATTCAGTTATAGCGTGGGAATCAAGATCCTAACAAATGTTGATTTGACAGATTTGCCATGATCATAAACAAAATGGGAAAGCATGCTGGGATGGGCGTGGTGGATCAAACAATAAATTTTGACATCTTGAAACCACGTCTGCTGGATAAAAACGATGGTTCAAAGCACCTTCGACAGTCTACAACAGTTTCATTTTATGTGTGCATCTTCACCTGCGAAATTTCTTCTGGACCGTTGATCTTTTAACCAAAACAAGGATATAGAAACACGTGTCTGAACTTGCGCGCTCGGTAAAATTTTGCAAATCCTCCTCATGACTTTCTCCATGCTAGTTCACTTTTCGGAATTATTTCCAGCCCTTGATAAAAAAACCCCTTTAAGTCTCCACCGTTCATATTTTAAGGGCCTACCACATTCCGCGGATTTCAATTGTTCATTAATCTATGCATGTTGAATCAATGGAATCTCTCTCCACAGTAGATCCATCCTTGATTAAATATCCTCCGTCAAAACTTACCGACCTTTAAGCAATTTCGCGAATTTGAAAAGTTAATTTCTGTGAGCATGTTATATCAGCGGAATTCACCTCTGCCATTTATCTCACCTCATCCTCAATCCTGGCCATTGAAACATGCAAGCTTTTAAGCAATTCCACAGATCTAGAAAGTTATTTGGTTTGTGCAAGTTCTGGTAGCGGAATTATTTTTCACTGTAGATCTGAGATCAAGGGTGATCTAGGTAGTTGAAATTTGCGTGACCTACCAAGTTTCAAATATTGGGGAGTCTTCTTACCTCGTGCACATGTTCCCCTTTTCTGCATCATCGATCTCAGATAGAGACCTTCCCAACCATTGATCCGAGGTAAAGATGCGAGCTGCGAAAAGCGAAAGTCAGGATCTCTTCTTTCACAATGCTAAATTTTATGTTTCCACCTTCTTCTTTCTCATTCCTTTCCATACCGTTGATATGTATGGGATCCCCCTAAACCGTAGATCTTGCGAATCACAGAAAGTGGGACTTCAACTTTCCACGACAAAATATTTTGGTATTTCTGCTTTCTGATCTCCGTTATGTTGTTCTTTTTAGAGCCGTTGATATTTGGCGGAAGCGCTCTGAGCCATTGGATCTTGGACTGTGGAAAGAGGAAGGAAAAATTTCTAACTCTTTACGACCAAAATTTTGTATCTTTCGCTTATGCCTTAAGCAGAAAACGGAAGGCTTTTTTTCCAACTTTCACGACTGCAATTCTTCCTTCTCTGCTTTCGCTTTTCCACTTCTGCATTTTTATGGACCGTCAATTTGTGCAGAAGCATTTCGGGCCATTAGATCTCGGACTGTGGAAGGTGGAAGTCGGGTTTATCATTTTTTATAACCAAATTTTTACCTCTTCCACTCTTCTGCTCTCGATTTTCCTTGGCAAAAACGATTTTCAGCCTTTGATCTTCTTTGCTGTGCATCCAGGCTGTCCATTCCCTACAGAACCTCATTAATATTTATCAAGGTCATATGATAAGGAAATTTTTAGACCTTGTTTCCTCCATTTACTAGCCAAATCCATTTCCAACTATTTAGCCCAAAAATAGTGCTAACAGCTAGTTCCAACTAGGGATGCTATCCTCCCTGCGAGGTAGCAAAGAACCCCGTAGACCAGGTGCCAAATCCAATGGGATGGTCCCAAACATTTCCTAAAATTCTCAACATGCCGTGAAAATAAAAACTGAACTAATGCTGAAACAGATTGAAAAATTACTAAAAGAAATGCTCGCCATGTCGAGCTTATTCATACCTACCTACCCTACTTACTAAGCATCAATGCCCAGCCAAGTAACTTCTAACTTCCAATGAAGCCAATCAAGCAAATGATCCCATAAACAAATTTTCTCCTCATGCTTGATCAAAAACATATATGAAGGACTTAATGGAAAAAGGTTATGATAAAGGGATTGATCTTTACTATAGAAACGTAACCAACCATTACCACTGCAAAAATTCTCCACATAGTCAGCTACCAGATCATAAAATTCCTGACAACCTTCAAATTTTTCTGTCATTTGTTTACCCCAATAAGGATGCTCAAACTGCAACTCCTATTGCACACCGTCAAACTGTTTTTTAAAAGAACCATGACAAGAATGATCATGAAAATTTCCAAATGAGACATCAACTACTTCATTCAAAATATCAGAATTTAAAAATTGATTGCTTCCAAATGTCTCAAAGGAAATATCATTCTTTTCTTCAATAAAATCAAACAAAAAAAGTCCTTCTTGACCCAAAATTTCTGAATTTGCAAGATTTAAAGAAACATCGATTTGAGAACCCTCCTCTTCTTTGTGATTCAACTCTTCATTGCAAACCACTGATTTTTCCACATGCTGAGATTGAATGAATGATTGTTCATCCTTCTCATCATCAATTTAAAAAAGTTTATGAAATTCTCCATTACTTCAAATTTCTATTTTTGTTTGGAAATTTTAAGCATATGTCTCAACAATTCTAAAGAATAATAACACAAAGAAAAACATTCGCTTTCAGCAAACTCATTATCTTCTCTGTTTTCAGACTTTTGACCTTAGAGTATGATCAGATTTTCTTCACTAGCAGGCCCTAAACTTACAAAATCCATAGCTGGTTTTTTAGGCACAACATCCAAGTAGTCCTCCCCATACTTATCGTATATAGGAAGGCTGAAATCTTTTATAAAATCATCACTAATAGAATTTATGATAGGCTAATTGTAATCTTCATGAAACAAATTTTTGCAACATTCTTCCTGTACATCATTGGTTTGATCAACTTCTTGCTCACGAAAGACAAAATTGGAAGGTAGGGAACGCTCTTTTTGTTTGTGGCTCAACCAATTTTAATTTATCTTCAACTTTGTTATCTCTATCTTGATTTGAAACTTTTCTAGACAACCTAATATTGTCTTCAACCTCCAATGAATTAACAAACATGTGCTGCAATGTGATTGACTTTCTCTCCAAAAGAAGAAAAGACAATTCGGGAGGAAAGGTAGATGCATAATACAATTTTGCAACGACATCTTATGGTTGAATTTATTTTGGCATATTATAATAAATGCTTGCAAACCTCCTGTTGAAACTAGACATGGTTTCACCCTCCTATTTATTCATGGAATAAAAATATGAAAGAACTTGGTCCAATGACCTCCTCTTACCCCAAAACCCCAAAAATATATCACAAAACTCTTCCCATGTATTGATGGATTCAGGCTGCAAATGCTTAAACCATTCCTTAACATCACCTTTTAAGGATTGGGAAAAGGCCCTCATACAAACATCATCATGCTCTACTTCAAAGAGGTCAAAGAAACGATCATAGGCTTGTAGATGTTTCTCAACTGTAAGGTTCTTGGATTCTCCATCAAACTTAGGAAGGTACTTGTAGTGCTTCGTAAGAAAATCATGAAGGATAGGTGGTAGGTGAAGTGGTCTATACCGGTTTGGAATCTTGGAAGAAACACAGTTATGTGGAGAGGATGTAACATCAACTATGGTATCATGAGGTTCACAAGGTTGATCATTGATGTCATGTGGTTCAAATGAAGGATCTTGATCAATTTCATATGTACAAGATGATGTGATATTTTCAGTTCATAAAGAAGGATATACATGAGTAAATTCATGGTTTTGTTTTGAGTGCAATGAATAATGGAAAATGGTTTTAACAAACTTAGGAAAGAATAGGAGAAAATTTATAAGAAAGGATAAGACATTTTGGAGAAGATTCACACTTGAGTACCTTATTTTTTTTTATGCTTTTCCATGTCTTTACAATGAGCTCATTTCCTTAGTAGAGTCTGCTGGTCCTCTTTGAAAACTTGATCTCTGGATCATGCCCCTAGTGGAGTCATTGAAATTGGATTCTTGAAGATGGAGTCGCCAAGTGAAAGATGCACAACCTTGCTTATGCCTGATTGTTGTTCACCATCAACAATCTAATCTGAAACACTATCGTTCATACCTAGGGAAGATTTGAAACTTCCTTCCTTGACAATGACAACAATTTGTTAGCACTCAGAATGTACCCAAGGTTGTAGAAGGTAAATCCCAAGGTAACAACAAAACCATTTTAAGAAAGGGAGCTGGATTCCTCCTTTCTAGAGAGGGATATCTCACTGATTTTTAATAGAGCTAGATATAAAAATAAAACAAAATTTAGATTGGGTTTGTGGTTGAAAGAAGGCAAGCATACATTGGGCTATGGAGTCATAAATATTTAATGAATCACATAACAGTTTGCAAGTGAAATTATACAAAGGCAAGGTAGCACTCGGTTACAATCAAAATGTTCATTAGAGGAAATTTGGGGTCTAAAATGGGCCTTATAAGAAAACGTGCCAAAATAAGTTTTTGTGAGTTGGAATTCAAGAACCAATAGAATTTCAATAAAATAAGTCAACCATAATGGTTGAATTGACATATTTGTCATTAAAAAAAACTACTTTTTTTGTTCGTATTTTCGACATATCTCATTGTGTTTTTACTCAAATTTCGATCGGGAGAGCTCGTTGGATGCGGAATTTGATTCTGCATCCAACGAGTACCCACACTGCATACTTTTGACAGACCCCACTACCCCAAAAACAAGAAATACCTGAAAAAACGTGATGATGATGTCAACGAGCTCTCCCGATCGAAATTTGAGTAAAAACACAGGGAGATATGTCGAAAATACGAACACAAAAAGTAGTTTTTTTCTTTCTTCCTCCAAAATTAATCAATATAATTTTATTATTTTAACTATTATTTTATTATTTTCCTTAGGAGGCCCATTTTAGACCCCAAAATTCCTCTAATGGTTGGTCTAGTGATAAAGAAGAAAGAATGACAGTCCATCAATGCAGAGCACCGAGAAGATGAATTCTGCATCAACTTTGGTAAGAAATATGGGTGAATATCTGAAACAATAGCCAGAGCATAAACATAAATGAATTCTGAAACTATTACGTACTCATTCTAGATATGAAAGAAAACATAATGACAATTTTAACAGGAAGGCGTGCACATAAGAAGGGAAATTATAGATTGTAACTACAAAATACACATGAATCTTTGTAGTAATAGGCCAGCATTCGACTCTTTCATTTTTATTAAGGGAAAATCCCAAAACAAATAACCCAAAATATTATGGGTTCCAACCTCATCTTCCACTATTAAGGGTATATTTATAGTATCATAGGCTCCCGAGACCAACCTCGAAACAGAGCCAAATTCAGTTACAGCGTGGGAATCAAAATCCTAGCAAATGCTAATCTGGCAGATTCGCCATGATCATAAACAAAACAAGAAATCATGCTGGGATGGGCATGGTGGATCAAATAGGAAATTTTGACATTTGGAAACCATGCCTGTTAGATGAAAATGATGGTTCAAAGCACCTTCAACAGTCTGCAATTATTTCATTCTATGAGTGGATCTTCACTTGTGAAATTGCTTTTGGACTGTTGATATTTTAACCAAAAAAAGGATACAAAAACATGTGTCTAAACTTGCGCGCTCTGTAAAATTCCGCAAATCCTCCGCTCTGTAAAATTCCGCAAATCCTCCTCATGAGTTTCTCCGTGCTAGTTCACTTCGCGGAATTATTTCCATCCCTTGATAAAAAACCCCTTTAAATCTCCGTCTTTCAGATTTTAAGGGCCTACCACATTCCGCGGATTTCAATTGTTCATTAATCTGTGCATGTTGAATCAACGAAATCTCTCTCCACCATAGATCCATCATTGATTAGATCTCCTCCATCAAAACTTGTCAACCTTTAAGCAATTTCGTGAATTTGAAAATTTAATTTCCATGAGCATGTTAGATCTACGGAATTCACCTCCGTCGTTGATCTCACCTCATCCTCAATCCTGGCCATTGAAACATGCAAGCCTTTAAGAAATTCCGCAGATATGGAAATTTATTTGGTTTGTGCAAGTTCTAGTAGCGGAATTATTTCTCATCTTAGATATGAGATCAAGGGTGATCTGGGCCCTTGAAAGCTGCGGGGCCTACCAAGTTCTGAATATCGAGGAGTCTTCTAACCTCATGCACATGTTCCCCTTTTTCGCAACGTCGATCTTAGACATAGATGTTCCCAACCCTTGATCTGAGGTAAAGAGGTAGGCTGCGGAAAGCAGAAGTCGGGATCTCTTCTTTCACGATGCTAAATTTTATGTTTTCGCCTTCTGCACTGTTGATCTATGCGGGATCCCCCTGAACCATAGATCTTGTGGATCGCGAAAAGAAGGACTTCAACTTTACACGACAAAATATTTTGGTATTTCCGCTTTCTGATCTCTTCCCTCTTGTTCTTTTTCGAGTCGTTGATCTTTGGAGGAAGAGCTCTAAGCCATTGGATCTCGGACTACAGAAAGCGGAAGGTGGTAGTTCTAACTCTTTAAGACCAAAATTTTGTATCTTCCACTTCCGCCTTTGGTAGGAAACGGAAGGCATATTTTCCAACTTTCGCGATTGCAATTCTACCTTCTCTACTTCCTCCTTTTTCTGGACCGTCGATTTGTACGGAAGCATTCTGGGCTGTCGGATCTAGGACTGCGGAAGGTGGAATTCAGGTTTACCATTTTTTATAACCAAATTTTTATCTCTTCCGCTCTTCTACTCCCGATTTTCCTTGGCGAAAACGATTTTCAGCCTTTGATCTTCTCTGTTGTGCATCTAGGTCATCCATTCCTTGCAGAACCTCATTAATATTTATCAAGGTCATATGATAAAGAAAATTTTCAAACCTTGTTTCCTCCATTTATTGGCCAAATTCCTTGCCAATTATTTAGCCCAAAAATAGTGCTAACACATACACCATAAGAAACACAATAGATCTTCCAAATTTCTTTACGAACAATGTTGCAGCATCAAGATTATAATGTTTGAAATTTAGCTTCAGAAGATGCTTGGTTAGCTTTTCATATGAGGCGCGAGCTGCTTTCTTCAAGCCATACAAGGACTTGATGAGATTACGTACCTTCTTTGCTTGTCCCTTCAAAACAAATCCTCCTTCTGGCTGAGACATGAAGACATCTCATTTAGGTATCGATTCAAGAAATTTGTTTTTACATCCATCTGGTGGCCTTTCCATCCATTTTGCGTAGCCAAAGATACAACAGTACGAATGGTAGCCCATTTTTCTTTGGGGGAGAATGTATCTTCATAGTTAATTCATTGTTTTCGTGCATAGCCTTTCATAGCAAACCTCACTTTGTGTTTGTCAAGTGAACCATCTAATTTGTATTTGTTCTTGTATACCCACTTGTAGCCAATTGGTTTGGTTCCGGATGGAGGATCAACCATCTTGTAGATTCCATTCTTCACGAGTGCATCATACTCATTTTGCATGGATTATTTCCACTCATCACATGCAACAACTTCTATAAAGGAATTTGGTTTAAACTTAGCAGATAAATTTAATTCACAATCAAATGAGAAATCCATTTCATCACCTGAGTTCTCTGCTTCTCCTCCATCTTCTTTTCTTGTTGAACTTCTCATTCCTGTCTTTCCAACTTCATCTGGATAGACACTTTAAAGTGTCTTTGTAGCTCATTTCAGAATCTTCCTTTATGGTCTAGGTTAATTAGCTGGAGGTGCTTCTTTCTCTTCAAGGTTCAATCTTCCAATCGTCTCAATCAAATCATCTGGTTGAATCTACAATTATGATTAAGTGGCTGGAACTTCTTCATCATGAGTGTCTTCATGAGGGGGTGTTGGTGCTTCAAAAGGAAATTCCAGAGATTGATCCTGATCTAAGATAGAGACCTCCCCTTTAAGATGTGGAATTTAATTATCAACTTCATAATATGTCTTTAGATGGGAAATTTTTTCCAGAGGATCAAGTTATATATCAATAGACTTGTCATTATTATTAGTTTTAAGAAAAATAACATCTTTGGAAACAACAAATTTCTTGTTTACCTCATCGTAAAGATAGTATTCCCTAGAGGTGTCTGACTACCAAAAGAAAATACATCTTCAACTTCTAGGACCAAGTTTGTTTCTTTGCTCCTTTGGTATCAAGGAATAACAGGTGGAACCAAAAACCCTGATATGCCTAACGGAAAGAAGGTGTCCAAACCACATTTCATGTGAAACATCATTGATCGTGCCATATTCATTAATGTTCTATTCATCCTTTCCACCACAATGTTTTGTTGAGGATTGTAGGGAACTGAAGTTTGATGTGTAATCCCATGTTTACAAAGATAGTCTTCAAAATCATTGAAGGTGTATTCTTTAGCATTATCAGAATGAAATAAACCAATATGAGTTTGTTCTTGATTTTCTATCCATGCATGAAAGTTCTTGAATGTTTGAAATGCTTCATACTTTGTCTTTAATAAGTATACTCAACACATTCTATAATAGTCATCAACAAAGGTCACGATATACTTGTTACCATTTGCAGAAGGAATTGGCATGGGGACACATAAGTCAGAGTGAACCAGCTCTAACTTTCTACATGCTATGAATTTAGACTTTTGAAATGGTTGCTTACTATGTTTTCCTAGTATGTATGCATCACAATTGTTCTTTTGCTAAGGAATGGTGGGAAAACCATATACACCATTCTTTCTTAACAAACAAAGGATGTTTAATTCAAATGACCGAATCTAGCATGCCACAACAATTTGGATGACATATTACCTTGTTCATACTAAGATGTGTAGGCAAAGTTTTGAACTCGTGATATAAGAGCCCCTCAACTTCAACAACTTTCTGTCTTCATATCCGTCCATGATGACCTTGTTTTCAAAGGAATTCCTTATCTCTACATTTCCATCAAACATGTGGATGGAATGGCCTTGTTGTTGAATCTACACTAAGGACAACGAGCTTCTTTGCAACTCTGAGAGACAGAGAACATTCTTTAACACACAATCAGGGAACGAGGTAGATTGAACCTGGTTGAACCAGTTTCCTTTGGTTTAAGGATATATTTTTTTGCAAAGTACACTATGCCATTTATAATGTCATTTTCTTCAAAGAATTCTTTCCTAAAACTGGTGTGGGAAGTTGCACTAGTATCAAGCAATCAACAATATTTGTAAGATGAAAGAAAAGTTATTTCATTAATGCCAAGATTTAATGTGCAATAGTACAATGAGCAAAATCAAGGGCTTTACTAGCCTCTTGGTTTTTATTTGTGTCTTCTTTGTTTTGATTGTGTCTTCCTTTGATGGAATCCCAAGGATCCCAACAGTGATATGCTTCATGTCCATTCTTTCCATAATGCTTGCACTTTAGATTTGATCTTTTGCTTGAGTTGTTTCTGCCCCTTCTATCTCTGAAATTTCTTCTTCCTCGTCCTCTTTTGTTGCTATCTCCCTTGGAAGGGTATTTGGGTTCGTTAGTTTCTTTATAAACAAAGTAAAGAGAATCTCCACCAGGCTCTCCTATTGTCTTTCTAAAGGCTTTCTCGCTATTTTTGATATTCTCTACTAGGGTGTCAAAATTGTCACTTGCTTGTAGGGACTCAAGGTAGTTGGAGTGAGTTGGATAGAGGGATTTGAAAAATGTTGCAAGTGGAAGGTCAAGCTTCATATCAGATGCTTGGATCTTTTGCACTATTACTCCTATCTTAGAAGCAACTAGCATGGGATCATTATCTTTCACTTCCAAACTAAACAATGAATTACCTCCATTTTAGAATGTGAGTCATACAAGTCTTTTCATGTCTTTAATGCTTCAAAACATGATTTTGTAGGAAGAATGTGTTGGCTCACCTCTTCACTGATTGTGGTAGTGATCATTGCTAAAGCTTTATTGTCTCTGGACCGCCAAACAACAAGCTCTTTCTCTGATGTTGAAGGTTTTGGATCAGTGGTTAAGAATGTGTATGTATTTGTATGAAGGGTTTTCCTTCACATCTGCCATCCCATATAGGTCAGTGTGTCACATATGCCATCCCATTATCCATAGGTCAGTTTATATGAATGTTGCTTTAATCATTCTTGACCATTTTGGATAGGTGTCCTTACAGGTAAGGACAACACCAACTATTGAATCCAACACGTGCATCTTTTGCAACTTGAACCTGCAACAAAATTTTGAAAGGAAAAAGATGAACGTACAAGAGTAGATTCCTGCTCCTCTATTTACAAAATGCTTAGAAATTCTCCAGCACTATTTAATTCTGTAGAGCTATATAACTAATCTTAAAGTGCTATTACATTGAGTTTTCAAATCTTTATCAAAGATGAAAAATTACATTGACAAATTTTACCAATAAACAAGATACTACTCTTATACAAATGAGATTTACTGTCCATTCTTCAAATCAAGCGCAAACTTCAAAATTGCACAAGGATTCAAGATGTTCTTCACAGCACCCAAAAGGTTCGTGTTTCTTCACAAACGTATTCAAACTAGAAGCAAGAGAACACAGCAGTTCTTTAGGAAGGCAAAGCTCTTACTTCACGCAACAGTTTGAGGATTCTGCTCCCAAGAAAATGGTTCACGTTCCAGATTCTCCACGTTCTTCAGATTCATGATCGAAAATAATATGCAGCAATCATGATCCAATATACAACATTGCAACTTTTGAGGTTGAAATTGTACCAATAATATTTAATGCGGACTTCTCATTCACCGGTCGTCAAAGTGCTCAGAGCTCTAGGATACCATGGCTCAGCACAACACAACGTTAACACAACTTCAATCTTCAACAAAAATGCAGCACACGAATGGTCTCTTCAAAGGCAACCTTCAAATGGATTGTTATATGTCTTAACACTGCAGTCTCAAATCACAGTGTCCACCAAGCATATACACAACAAGAAAGAACATGACCAGATTAGTCTCATGAGATGGACATTGATTAGTTGGCTCATAGGCTTGGAAAGTGCCCACGCACTAGAGAGAAAGAACACATAGACTCCTCCGGCTCAAAACAACTCTAAACAAGCTATCAATGCAGTTTTTCAAAATTCATAAACAAGACTGCAACAAGAATGAACCGTCGTTCGAATCAACAGCCACCTAGTCACAGCCGCTTAGAGAGGGTGTAGCTCCAAGAACAATGTATCACGCAGAGAACGCAAGATTTATGGGAGAGTGCAGTAGTATTTTAGGGTAGTTTTAGGGTTTTCATCACAAAAAAACACAGAGTTAATATAATAACGGGAGATGGAGGAATGGTCTTAGTTCCAAATGACATGCAACTTCTATGAATACAAATAAAAGAGAACGCAGGGCTCATGATATCATTCTATACCTCAATCAATGTAAGTCTGAATCTGACCATATAATAACGCATATAGTGAGGGCAAACTGGCGATGGGTAGACAAATGCAGAAGAATCTTGCAGAGGGAAGAACAGAACAGATAGACTGGCAGGAAGAATGTTGGGACTGAGACGCAATAGCCAAGAGTTATGATAGGCAACTATGATACTTTGTAAGGTGGATAAATCCTGAATTGATTTATTAACTTGCAATGGCATTTATTTACACAACTCATTTGGATGTTGGGCTTCATCTCCCAGCCTACTATTTGCCTTCCTACTTGACTATTTATCTTTTTAATTTTATTTAAATTATTTACAAAGTGTGTGAACCATAATCAGGTTTCCAACAAAAACCATAGAGGATAGTGAAAATGTTAATGAAAGGCCCTGGTTCTAGGGAAGAGCGAGCCTCTTCTTTTAACCCTGCCTCTCGGGAAGAGCGAGCCTCTTCTTTTAGCCCTGGTTCCTAGAATTTGATCCAGCCCCATGATGGTCACAATAACTTCAATTTGGGAAAGGATTCCAAATCTTCCTCTTCACTTGTGGTCTTCCACTTTTCTTGCAACTTTTGGAAATTCCTTAGGTTGATTTATTAAAGTAGACAAAGATCATATTTCATAAGGTCTTTTTTATGTGGAGCTTGACCTCCATATATTGATTTAATCTTTATTTCGACATCAACAACTCATGTTAATACAATGAGGTGGATTAATTTCAAATGAAAAAAATAAAAGAAAAGAGATTCACATATGAAAAATCTCAACACTCAATGACCATGTAACTTCTTTTTTTCTCTATGAAACAATGAAGTTGTGTATTGATACATTGTAAAACTATTGGAAGATGAAAATCAACTTAGTTCCTCTTAAAATACTTTTATTTTTTTTCACACATGAAAAAACATGCCCCTTGTTATTCATAGAATCAAAGAGTACATATAAAATTATCACAGGATTGCCTTACCGATATGTAGACATCACCATGTAATAACAAAAAAACCATCCCATCCACCAAAATATGGTAGATACGTTAAAAAAACCACATGGCTGGTGGTCATAAACCCAAAGAAAAACATAGACAGATACACTCCAGAGAATCAGTAACAGATACTCCACAACTGGATGTGCTTGATCCTTCCACTACAAGGATAAACAAACAAAAGGTAAGTACCAACAAAAACTAAATGAGAAAATAAACTGAGTCTACAAAAGTAGAAACACCTTCCATAATTTATTCAATGTGAATGACCCCTTCAATACCCCCTAAGGTAGCCTTTGATAGTCTATCGGCTTCGACATTATGTTCTCTATAAATGTGCTCAATAGTGTATCCATTGAAGGAGTCCAAAACTTCTATAACTCTGGAGCACCAGTGAAACAAAGAAAGAACTTGGAGCTCATATTTCTTCTCCATCCAATTAACAATAACTAAGAAATCACCCATGATCTGATTTTGGTTAATTCTTGGTATATTTGCAAATTTCAGTAGGGGCCACAAAAGAAGTAATACTCTTCCTATTAAAACATAAGATTTGATTTAACAATACCCGTATTCTCTTCGAGACCTGGGAAATGCACTGGGGGTCTTCCTCAAGGTGAACCTCTCTTTTCTAAGGACACGAAGGAGAACGGTTGCACGAATCCTCGTTTCCCTAAATGTAACCGATCTACAGGAACACTTAAATCTTATTTGGGGTACTTCTATCAGAAAAAAAATCTTGGACTATGAAGGGATTCCCTTCAGATGCCACCGATGCCATGCAATGAGACATCTCGCCAGGAATTTCCAGCTAGGGTTCACACAGGAAACCTCAAGGAAAAATGGATCTCAAAGGATGAAGTGACACATGATAGAGAAAGGGTCCCTTTAGGGAAGACATGAGAATGCCTCAACAATAAAGCGGATGATCTGAGGTACCCCTTGCCCTCTATAGAAAAGTCAACCATTCCTCCAGATCTCGGGCCAGATTTTTCTCTTCAACAGGCTCTGCTTCAACCCACCGGTAAGATTTCAGTATCATCCTTGAATGAGCAATTGATTGATTTGAATTTGCTTGATTTAAATGCACCTTTGTCGACAGTTTCTCCGCTTAATTGTTCCTCCCCAAACTAGGTGGATCCCTCCCCTCCTTCTTCTCCACTCTCGATGACACCGCCTCCCTCTGTTCCTCCACCCTCCTTTCAGACCTCCTCCCCTGGCTCCACCTCCACCTCCTCGATCCGCTTTCATCTTAGAACAAGGGATGTCCCAGCTTTTCTTGATCCATCTTCAACCTTCCTTGGGTTAGGTTCAAATCCAAACTTACCTTCAAAAGGAAAGGGCCAGGGAAGACCATCACACTTTCCCTTTACTTAGCAAAAATCACTTCGTGATCAAGCAAACATCAAACATAAAACAATCTTTGGGGCACTTAGAGCAGTGCATGCCCCTAGAAGGGTTTCTTAATGAAAGTTCTCTCCCTTAATTGCAGGGGTCTGACAAGTACCCGAAATAAACTTGCCCTTAAGAGGATGCTCCTGGTGCAAAAACTAGATGTAATCCTCCTTTAGGAAACTCTGGGGACAGAACTTGAAGTTACAAACCTGTTATCTTCGCTTTCATTTTCTTTCTCTTTTCTAGCTCAGAGTGCTAAAGGTCATTCGGGTGGACTGACTATAGGCTGGAACCAGTCCTCGGTAAAATGTCTAAATTCCTGGTGGGAGGGGGGCAGGGGGGGGATTTTGGCATGGGAATCTAGGTGCATTGTTGCGCAACAGATTTATCCCTGAACATTCTAGATATTTTTGGTCCCTATAATAACATAGTATCCTTTTGGGAGGCTTTGCAAACTTCCCCCTTGATAAGGAATGAAAATGTGGTGATAGGCGGGGACTTCAATTTCACTTTAGGCACTCATGAAATATGGGATCCAAGGGTAAGGGTGGATTTGTTAGCAATTTTTTTTGTCAATATCCTCTAGAACAATCAGCTGGTGGACCTTGACCCCATCAAGATCATGCTGACGTGGATAAATAGAAGAATTGGGGATGACATAATTGCAAAATACTTGATAGATTCCTTCTGGCAGAAAGTCTTAAGGGAAGGGATCTGATGTTCAAACAATGGGTTGACTCAGGAGGAGACTCTGACCATTTGCCTTTTTGACTCGAAATTTTGAGGAACCCTAAAAATCCAGTCAACCCCTTAAAATTTTATGTAGCCTGGCTAAAAAATGAAGAATTCCTCAGGCTAATCCAGTCCAACTGAACCCCTTTTGTGGCAGAGGAGGAAAATCATGTTGCTACTCACTTTTCCCAAAATCTCTCCCGGATCAAACATCTTTTGAAAGATTGGGAAAAGTCTAAAAAGGATGCGGATGATCAGACCATTATTTAGATTGAGGCAGGGCTAGCCGAAATCCAAAATTTTGAGGGAGGTGGTTTTCTCACTCAGTATGAGAAGGAAAAGTAGATCTCTCTTGATTCAAATAGAACCAAGATTTTGAAAGAAAGCGAAGAAGTTTGGAGGTTAAAGAGCATAGCTATATGGATGGCGAGTGGGGATGATAACACCAAATTCTTTCAATCCTTCGCGAAAGGAAGAAAACATCAGAACACAATATGGGAGCTAAATAATGCTAGAAATGAACGGGTCCCCACTTTTGAAGATCTGGATGAGACTAGCAATTCCTTTTTTGAAACCCTCTTTAAAGCTGAGCAAGAGGCTTCATATTTCACAATTCTTTCTTGGAAGAATTTCTGACGAAGACAATTTGGATATGATGGAGGAGGTCTCAGAAGAAGAACTGAAAGCAACCCTGCATAGTTTCCATAAGGATAAAAGCCTTGGCTCAGACATTTGGACCATTGAATTTTTTTTGGCAGCCTACGACATAATTGGGCCTGACCTCCTTCATCTGGTCAAAGAATCCCAGGTAAATGGCCATTTACATCCTCCCCTCAACTCAACATTCTTAGCTCTCATTCCAAAAACATAAAATCTGGACTGCTTGGGGGATTTCAGGCCCATTTCTTTTTGTAACATCACTTACAAAGTGGTTGCAAAAGTGATTGCTCAAAGATTTAAGAAGTTCCTCTCAAAAATTATCTCGCCTAAACAATTTGGGTTTCTTGAGAACAGACAAATTCACGAAGCCATCAGTGTAGCTTAAGAAGGGATGTACAACATAAAAATCAAGAAGATAAAAGGGGAAATTCTCAATATTGATCTCTTAAAGGATTTTGATAGATTTAGTTGGTTGTATCTAAGACTCCTGCTCACTCACTTGGGTCTCAACTACTCTTTCATCAAGTGTATTTTTTCCTGCATTTCCACGGCCTCTTTTGCAGTGCTAATAAATTGATCAGCCTCCCCTTTCTTTCTTTCGGAAAGGGGGCTCTGCCAAGGGTGCCCACTCTCTCCTTTAATTTTTTTATTGGTGGTTTAAGGTCTCAGCAGAGCTATTCTGGACGCAAAAATAAGAGGGTTGTTCGAAGGGATGAAGATTGCAATGAACTTAAATATCACCCATATTCTATTTGTGGATGACATCCTCATCTTTTGCAATGGCTCGATCAAGGACGCAGAAAAACTTTTAGAAATAGTGTACCTCTTCTACAAAGCCACAGGAATGAAACTTAATAAGAAAAAATCCACAATATCCACTTTTAATATGGATGAAGAAGCCACCAGGAGGTTTTCAGACCTCTTAGCTTTCGCTGTCATAACTTTGGATGAAGGACTAAAGTACTTGGGTTTCAGATTAAAACCAAATTGCTACAAAAGGAAGATTGGAATTGGTTAATAGCCAAATTGGATCGCAGGATCAATGTTTGGTGCAATAGATGGCTCTTGTGAGCTGGAAGATTAGTGTTAGTCAAGTCAGTCCTTGAAGCCATCCCTGTCTATTGGACAACCCTAGCTTGGATCCCAAAATCTATCTGGGAAAGGTCTCAAAGAATTTGCTCTGGATTTCTATGGAATGGGAAAAAGACCAAAAGGTTCTTCCATGGGAAAAATGGGATCAAATATCCAAGCCCAAATCTCTTGGAGGATGGGGGCTCAAAAACATCACGCTTTTTTCTAAATCCCTAGCAGCAAAAGTAGGTTGGCATCTCATTTCAACATACAACCTTTGGACTAAGGTGGTCTTTCATAAATACATTTCCCTCTAGGATTGTTCCCCTCTTGGATTGGATCAGAAACACAATTTTTACTGCTCCCCCCAGGGACAAACATATGGAAGGCCATTTGCAATGCTTTTCCTCTTGTCCATAGTGGGATGGGTTGGAAAGTTGGGAACGACACAAAAGTGCAAATTGGAGCAGACCCATGGCCTAGTATTTAGTTACAACATATCCTCCCCCAACATCTCATACAGTTGTTAAACCAAAAAGGTTTTTTCCATTTGAATCAAATTGTTGACCCAACTTCCACAAATATTTGGCATCAAGGATGGAAGGGGATTAGAGAGCTAGATATCCCAGTCATTTAGTGCATCGATTGGAACAGATTCATCACATCCCTTTGAGTCTCTCACATCAGACTCACGGATTCTCAGGATGATATTATTTGGGAATTTGCTATGCTTGGCAGCTATACTCTCAAGAAGGGTTACCAACGTCTTAGTGCCACATCTTTTCAAGGTGACCCTCTATGGTGGAAAAAAAGAATCTAGAATATTAAATGCCCACTGAAAGAAAATGTCTTTATGTGGTGTGCCCTAGCAAATAAAATCCTAACTTGGAACAGAATGCAGAAGAGGTTCTTGGAAGGACCAGGCTGGTTCTCTCTTTGCAAAAATGATGAGGAAAAATCTACACATTTGTTCCTTACTTGCACTTTTTTGTTACAGGTCTGGTCACACTCACAAACTCTGCTCGATTTTAGTTGGACTAGCATGGTCATTCCCTTGAAGATGCTTGGAAAGTCTAGTCCTCATCTAATCACTTTGCTCATTTAAAAGCGCTGCCAGTCATCCATATATGGGGTATATGGCTTGCCAAAAATGCTGCTATTTTCCAGGAAAAGGCCTCCTCAACTAAGGCCATTGCAAAACAAGGTATATACATATTATCTTTCTTCCCACAAACCAAAGATTCCCTGTCAATCCGAATCATCTCAGAGGAATTGTTTGATTTTTCTTTTCCTTGGGCTTTATTTGACGATGCTTCTCAAGATCGCTTCTGTGGAGGAGGAGCCACTTTTTTTATTTTATTTTATTTTATCTCAGAACGATCACTTCAAATTTCAAATGGGGTTAGGGGAAGGAATGAACAATTTTGGTGAGCTCTTGTGCTAAAACTCCTTCTCTGTTTTGCTTTTGAAAAAAATTGTAGAAGGCTTCAAATTTTCGGAGACTCACTAGTAGTCATTAACTGGGTGAACAAAATTCAAAGATGTAGAAACATCTCCCTTTCTACAATCTTTGAAGAAGTGTGCAAACTCATGGCAAATTTTGATTCCATTATTTGTCGGCATGTGTACAGGGAAAGGAACTTAGAAGCGGACCGCCTGTCAAAAAAAGGTCTTCTGATGGAACGAGGAACTTGGAAATTTGTGGAAACAAGAGAAGCATAAGTCTATGAGTATTACCACAAACTTTTTCTTGACACACAACATAACACCACTCCATCATAATTGCATACTCTCTTGGTTCTTCTCTTTTGATTGACAATTTATTAGCAGGCACTTACAGACCTTGGCTAGATTTTCTTTTTGGAACATATCTGTTTTTTCCCTTGGAACATTTCAATTTCTTTTGAATGTTATCAACAGGCACTTACAGACCTTGGCTAGATTTTCTTTTTGGAACATATATGTTTTTTCCCTTGGAACATTTCAATTTCTTTTGAATGTTATCAACAGGCACTTACAGGTTGTTTATATCTCCATGGAACATGACAATTTATTTTTTGAAATACTCCAACTATAAAATGTATTCAGACTCTTGAAGGAAGATCATATGGGACTTTATGATAAGGCTGGTTGATAAGAGTATCAAGAGACCTTGTTTGAAAATTGTATACATACACACTTTAGATATATCTAGCACTTATTTTGATTAATAAAATTACGAGCTTTTTAGATTCGATTTAAAAATATTAATAATATTAATAATTTGTATAACTTAATAATTCATATAAACAAAATAAAAATAAAGTTTTATACAATTTTTTTAATTATATTAAAAAAATATTATTAAACATTTTATTTCAATAAATTAAAATAATGATTAATTTTCAATTAACTATTTAAAAATTTAAAATATACAATTAAATTGTAAATAAATGTAACAAAATTAATACACTTCAAATTTATCATTTAAAAAATCTATAATATATATTAAAGAACATAGTAAACCCTAAATAGCTAATTGCAACGTGTATCTTCATTTATAAGTCCTTATCTATGGTGACAATGTCAATTGCAATACTAATTATATATAGAGAGGACATATCCTCATAATATAGAAATACCACCATATATATAAATAATAATAAAAATACAAAATTATCTAATATCATAAGTAATTTATATAAGTGGTATTCTTAATGTTTTATTAAAATAATATCATAAATTATCTAATCAATCACAAAAATATCAATTCCAAATGTGACATGTTTGAAAATTTTGACTGGCCAACTACTACTAATTTGACTATGTCTATATATATATAAAACAACAACCACCAAACAAATTGCAGTTGGTTCAACCAATTTCATTAGAGTGACATATTGGAAATAATATAAATTTAATTTTTCGGTTCATATTAATTTGTATACCTAATATACCAACTACTAACAAACCCACAACCAATTCACTTGTTTATTGTAATAAAGTAAGTTCAGTTTTTAGAGTCATTCACCACATCATTGTTCTAAACCGAATGTGGAAATGAAAGTGAAATTAGGACAATGACAACCTAAGTTTTTTATTTCAATTTTATGTGTTGGTTCAAATAAGAACACATCGTGAAATTAACACAATAACAATAATAATTTAATATATAATTAATATCTTATTATGGTATCATAGATATTGAATTCAATTTTAATGTCATGAAAAATAAGTAAACTAATTATTTATATATAGTAGCAGATTAATATGAAGATTAATATGAATAATAATTTAATTTAAGGAGTTAATTTAATTGCTTGTTTTTAATATTATTGAATATTTGATTAGTTGTGTTAGACAGTGTTGAATATTAATCTTGAGGGAGAGAATGTGTAACAAGATGTGTTTCTTGTTGCTAGCTTTATGTGGGAGGTTAATGCTGTTCAATTAACATTTTGTTTCTTCTACATTAACACCTTCCTTCCATAATTCACTTGTCGTAATAGTCTCTTTCTGAGCATGGAAATCAAGAAGGTTTAGTTTGTTCTACAAATACTGGGTAAGGGGGAGGCAAAAACTAGGAGGCTTGATCAATTTCAAGTGATTGGAACAATTCTTATTTATATAAAGCACACACATGCACACAATAAAAGTGGACTATGAGCCCACTAGAGGGGAAGAGTTGAGGGGGTCCAAGGGGATGATTATGGACCCTAACTACCCCAAGGAGATAATCAAGCAAGCACATAACTCCATAGAAGAGAAGCATTTGATTTAAAAAACCAAACACTTTGTTTAGGAAAGAAATACTAAGCAATATATCGAGAGAGATCGAGGAAAAAATGTTGCTATAGGTATGACACATTAATTTATGTCGATATGTTTATTAAAGATAACATCAATGCATATGATGAATCATCCCTTAAGTTTCCTCGTGAAGTTTTCCTTGAAAAAAAAGAAGAATAATAACTCGATTCTAAATTATCATTACTAAGAAAAAAATGTCTAATAAAATATCAATAATATAAAATTTTACAAAACAATTATTAGTGTATTACTTATTAACCATAAATAGTAACTACTCTACAAGGGTGTAGTTTGACTAACAAATAAAGAGAAATGAGGTGATATGTTGTACAATAGGTCACGAGTTCAAAAATCCCCAACTTACTTGTGCCCCAATCTTGCGGGTTGTGTGGGTGCACCTAGGGGTATAGTGGTAGTGGACGAGAATTGATCCCGTGTAATGCAAGTACATGCATCGCCCCAGTTGCAGATTCCCTAATAAAAAAACCCATCAACACAAACTATTAACCATCAATCACAAATTTGACTACAATCGTATAATAGTGTATAAATATTTGACTAAAAAAATGCAAAACTAACTGTTTCATATCTATTTAGATTTTAAATTACATGTCTATAAATGAAAAATGATGAAAGATAAAAAGAGAGCACAATATGTCTTTATTATTACGATTTTTTATATAGCCACATAACAAGTTGTTCATTCTTTTTTTCCCTTGCAAAAAAATGTGCAATTCTTTATGTTAAAAAAGCCACATTGTTTATAGGCTAGTTGGCCTTACAACCATAAACTCTACTAACATAAAGGTAGCTAGATATCAAAACTATAAAGATAGCAACACACAATATAGTTGTTTTCCATTTGCATCCACATGAACTTGTCCATTCATATTAATATATATACCGTTAACTTGAATTGTATTACAAAGGTATATATCCAAATATATACTTTTACATGGATCTTAATTTCATTTTATTTTGAACATAAATTCCCTTTATTTTTTGGCCGGAGTGGGGGATTTAACTCCCCCAAATCTCCCTACCTCATTGCATGAATTTATTTATATTAAAAGGGGCTGGGTTTCGAGATCTTGGAGTTAATGGTCTATCATTTCTGAGACACGTAACTTTAAGGATTCCCATTGTTAGGTGCCAAAGACACCCTCACTTTGAAAACCAAACCTAAAATAATGATGGGAAACTCCCACCAATATACCACTTGACTACAATTTGATAAACAAATCTAAACTATTAATACAATAAAAAATTAAACAAAAATAAAAATAAACTTATATTTAACATGATTAAGAAAATAAGCTTCTATTTAACACGATTCCTCAATCATAAATATAATCAACCTCTATTTAACATGATTCCTCGATCATAGATATAATCAACCTCTAAGTCCTTTAAGCAATTAATCATAACCTAATAAATGAAATGAGTTATGAATGTTCATTTTTCTTTCTAATTATTATATTCTCTTCCCAATCTGACTAAAGATCACTACTAAATTAAAATTTGAACCTTTTCCATCCCTTCTAGAGAGCTCTGGCTTGTCTTAGAAGTGCAAAGTTAAAATTTCCCTTCAATTTTTTTTTAAAATCTTATTTTTACCAAACCAATTAAGAAGGGCATAATTTATAGAAACATTTAAAAAGAAGGGCAAATTTTTAAATTAATTGTCAATATGAATTTCAATTTACAGACGGTGTGCTTAAAACTCATACAGTATAAAGTTCCCAAACCTCTTATTAGCAGAAAACCAAGGTCAATATTAATGATAGAAAAACAGTAATACTTAGCCTCAGCTAAAATCTTTACCACTTGTATTTGGTTTCATAAGGAACAAGTACGTAACAACATGTTTAAGAAAATTACATTTTTTTTATTTAGTAGTCCCTTTTATTGTTCTTTTCCAACAATAAAGCAACTTACTACCTTGGGTGAAAGGGGGAGTGTTTTTAATTAAAACTACTTTAATGGTAAAACATGGTGTGGTTCTTTCTCACATAACCTTGTCCTAGGAATTTATTTTCAAAAATTATAATGAAAATATGTCAGAGTGTTTTGAGAAGAAAGATAGAATACCAAATTAGTAGTGGACTGGTGTTCACCATTCCCCTTAATGTGGATGGTGGGGTTTTAGTATCGGTTTCCAACAATTTCTTAGTTATCTTGAAGCAAGATGTAATCGATTATTTAAAGGTTGCAGTTGGATCATAGGGGAGAAACAAAGGCCAATGCGATAATACAAAAAATATTAAACAAAAAAGAACTATACAAGTTGCTAAGATTCCGGTGGGGTCGAAAAATGCAAGCCAACGAGGATGCTGAAGAGAAGGGTGGTGGAGGCCAACTAAATTTGAACAAAATTAGAGTTTAGCATTGTCCTCATATAATGTCTCCCTTTTCGCATCTAAGTAAACTTGTATCAATTAATTAGTAATGAAGCAATTGCTTGAACCATTTTCTTTGACTAATGCTTTAACCATTAAGCCAAATTTATGAACGACATGAAACCTGAATGTACATTTCAATGTAGGATTTGATATGGACTTGGTTCTTGTTTGAGGGTCTTCTTATGATTTGAAATGTTTCCCACTCTTTGGGTGTGTTAGTCAGGGCCTACATCATTCACAATTCCACCTCCTTCATTCACAACTCCAACAAATTGTTTATTGAAGGCTCTAAGCTGGTAGGTACCATATTTCACACGTCGCACCTCTAGTTGTAATTGTAGTTAAACACATTAATGGTTTTCACATTAAATGCACTAAATTTCCTGCCCATTGGTACAAGACTCTTAGCAAATTTTATACAAGCGTTCCTGGGGATTTAATTCTTAGAACCTTGTTCTCTTAACTGCTCAGGCCTAGAGCTTTCCCAAATTCTTCCATTCACAAACTACTTTTAATGTTATGGGATTATATTTAAAGGAAATATTGTTTGAGACTTAGATGCCCAAGTGTAACATACTCATGATTTGCAACGATCCCGTCAACGTGAACACAGTTAGGCTTGATGCCCCTCCATCACCAAATTTAGTTTGTCCCCACTGTGACAAGTTATCAACAACAAAATCACTTGATGTGCCAATGATGCTAGCTCTTCTAGGTATGCTAAATGATTTTACCAAAAAAATGTAGGTGTTTTTGAGGGCAGGGGGATTTTGGCATTGGGAACTTGGTTTTTCATTTTTTTTGCAATAAGGAATTTTTTTGTATGTTTTCTAAGCTATATATATATATATGTATGTATTCCTTAGCTCTGTCTCAATTTGGGTATAATTTATGTAATAGTTTTAGTTGATATGTATGAGATGTTATCAACGTATTGGAAAAATTACAGGAGACCAAATCAATAAGGATACTTAATTGAATGGGGGTTGTTGTAAGATCTACCTAAGTTGGAAACCTCGGTCATCAAGCACTAGGTTTTCGCTTGACAAGATTACTCGTTGTTTGAATACAAGGAAAATACCCTCTAGCAGAGGTTTTTGCAAACACTCCTCTAAAAAGAGCCGAAATATCCATTTATAATGGAGTTTATAGTGGAGGTGAGTGCGCGGAGGTTTTAGTGGAGGAAAACACATTGGTGTGTATGAGACAAGGATGCACCGGTGTTGACATAAATCACGTGGCATGGTGGCCGTGAACTCCAATAGGAAAAAACAAATTAAGAATTTTCAGTCAGTGTGTTTCAAAACTAAAGTGCATTGGTCTGCAATGGATTTGAAAGCATTGAATTAGGGTAAACAAATAGTGAAGGGCACTATATTACATTTATTTTTTATTTTCATTGTGGTATGGTATTTCTAGATAATCACACTAGGGAATTTAACATTAGGGTGCACCGTATCAGTGTTCAAAATAACAAAACCATGGATGAGATTAATTTATTATTTTAATTTACATTTCAGAGGAAATCGTTCTCCCAAAACACACCGAGCCAGTAAACATTAGGGTGAAACATAAAGTGATAAATAAAAAAATTAATGAAATAAAAAACCTATTACATTAATTTTTATTTTTGCACCGAGAGAAGCGAGGTGCTCTCCAGCCCAATGTGGGGGAGATCCTGTCACGTTAGTCACATTATGCTAGCTAGCCGACATAAATAAAATAAAATAAAATAAAATAAAAAATGAACTACATAAATTACATATAACTTAAATAAAAAAAATAAAATTAAACTAGCATAGATCCATTTTAAACCCAAATTATTTAAGTACCTAGAGGGATCCAAATGTAAAAACTGTGCACCTCAAAAAATTGGATCCCTCTCGGTGCTTGATAGATCTGGGTTTAAAATAGATCTATGCTAGTTTATTTCTAATTCTGATGCGTTCATTGTACATAAATGCACGAGCGTGATATACATTGAAAGCAACACTTTAGGGTTAAAAAAAAATGAAATTAAAAACCATAGATTATATTAATTTTGATCAAAAGTGTGGTTGTGCTACAAAAAAATACCAGTGCATTTTGGTATGGAGCACATTACAATAAGGTTAAATAAAAATATTACAAAATAAAAAACCTATCACATTGATTTTTTATTTTTATTTCCCATTGTTGGTGCGATTGTCGTAGATAAACACATCGATACTGTATAGAATTGGGACCATCGCTCTAGGGTTAAAAACAAATTGAAATTAAAAACCATGTATTATATTAATTTTTATTTGCGATGCAGTTGTTCAACAAAACAACACTGGTGTGTTTTGGCATTGAGCACACCCATTTGGGTTTAATAAAGTTTTTATTGAAATAAAAAACCTAGCACATTCATTTTTTATTTTGAATTTTCATTTCCAGTGCAGTTGTTGTAGATAAATGCATCTTTGCTGTATAGCTTCAGGAGAACTGCTCTAGGGTTAAAAAACTCAAAATTAAAAACCATGGATTGCATTAATTTTTATTCGCAATGCCTTTGTCTATTGAGCCAACCGAAGCAAGGTTAAATAAAAAAAATTACTGAATTGAAAAAATCACTTTTACCATTGTTATAATTCTTTTGACCACCCTAAGCACCAGTGTCGTAACTTCCTTGATCATATGCTCTGACATTCATGCTCCACATGGTCGCTGTCAAAACCCCAAATTTTCGAAAAATTTAAAAATTTGAAAAATACAGATAATTTTCATTAATGCAGACAACTAATTGTTTTAATTAGTTATATGTTAATGACCTCATATTTTGAATTATCTATTTGGTTATGTTTAACTTATAGAAAAATTTGTTTTCGGTTTAATGACTTGTTTTTCTTTGCGACCACAAGGTGGAACTGTCATGATATTCTGGGCTTACTTAGCTTTTGAGCTAACGCAGAAAGTTTACCTGCTCTTACAGATTTACAGGTAAGAAAGATCCGGTGCTGCTTGTCAATAATCATTACGCATTCAAATATTTGTACGTCACAAAATTAATAGCTCAGTAAAAGAATATAAATGCTTTTCAATTTCAACTCCTTTTATGAGGTAAAACCTTTAAATCGTTATTCTCTTTAAAGACGTCATGGAATATGAGATTCAGTCCTATCCATGTTAGTGACATCTGCTCACTTTCTCTAGTAGTTGTAATTTATAGTTCTTATTGCTTACGAGACTCTTCGATGCTTACCATGGTCGTCGTGTGTGTAAACGTCTTAATCTTTCTTTGCATGCAGACTAAGGATGGCAGGGTTAAAACATTAAGGGTCTAACTTAAATTGTGAACATAACCCCTTTATGTCATAATAAATTTTTGGTTACTCTTTGCGACGTGAAGGTAACGTGCAAAAGTTAATAAGTTTCTATACTAATAATCCTTCTTTGAAAGCTTGAAGTTTTAAAAGAAATATATCCTCAATACGTAGTACTTTCAATTAGACTATCTTAGTGTTGGTGAATTAAATTCCTCTGCACATCATTTGCTTGGAAAGTATTACCCAGTTATGGTTAAGATGTTACTAAATTTCAATGTTAAGTCCCTTAACATTTTAAGACTTAACATGTTCAAAAGCAAACCTTCCTAGTTTAATAAATTACATCATTAAAGGCAAATGAGGTTAACATTAGCAAAAGGATGTTTACCATAAATTGATTCTATGAATTTCCTTTATAACAACAAAGAGTATAAATTTAGGTTAGAGTTATAATTGTTTTAAATGGATGAAATCCATGTTTGTATAAACAAAGGGTCATAGATTTGGCCGCACCCAAGAAGAGTCTATGGTTTAACCTTGAATTTAAGTTTTATAAATCTTTTATTAAAAGCACGCCTTGCTTGTATGATGTGCTAGGTCGCATATTATTATACCATCATTATGTTATAATCGATTGATTAATAAATACTTGCTTACATCAAGAGTATTTGCTATAATTTAATTTTATAAACTCCTTTTTTATAAATAACATATGGCATCACCTTGGATAGGTTAATAATTTAAGTGTATGTTTATCAACTTGTAAAAGTGATGGGTCATAGTATTGACTATGCCTTTGGTAAGTTTAAAACCTAACAATGATACCACTGTCCTATCATTTAAACTTTAGCGTGCAGGCTCGGTTGACTTTGGTGTATCGATCCTTATCGAAGCTTCGGATCTCCAAGTGTTTGGGATTATAATTGTTTGTTGATTGCACGCCGAGACTATACAATTTTACCCACTGCATGCAAAATAATTTCCATGAGTACGTGGACTCATCACAGCCAAGTGTTGAACGATTAAAAGGAGCACTGTTGAAACTTAGCTTATTATTTTTCCTGTAGTTCTCGGCCTCCGGCCGCTCTGCTACTGTGTTGGTAGTTTTGGTTGCTCGCCCCGTCGCTCTACTACTCATCGCAGGTAGTCTCCCAGCTCGCTTCCTTGTTTCCTGCATGTTGTGGACTCCCCTTGCTCATCCGTGAGAAGAGATTTGTAACAACGTTGTTGCTGCTTGGGCTGGGTTATTTGTCCTTTGGGTTTTACTTTCACTACTTGCTCAGCTCGGGTCCGTCAGTCTGTAAAGTCCTTTACTTCTTTGGCTCGGTAGTGGGGCTGTGACTTCACGCCGTAAGGTTCATTGGGTCTTAGGGTTTCACTGCAGAGTAGTTTCTTGGGCGTGACAGCTCCATCGTTCTTCTTGCTTGGCTTGCTGCTCCTACTCTCAGTCGTTATTGGCTGTTTACTCTATTAGTAAACTCCTTTTTCTTCTTGCAGTAGATGAAGGGTTTACTCCTCATTGCGTTGGTGGTAGCTTTACTACTTGTGGGTGGTCATGTTTCCGTGATATTCTAGGTAATAAATATTATCATCATCTTTGTTAATTCTGCAGATTTGTTTTTAGTACACAGTTGTTTATTTTTGATGCCAGGTATTTACATTATTGTTCCTTGTTGTTCACAGGTATTGACTTGTCCCTCTGCGTGGTTGGTGCGAGGCTAAGGCAACGACTTTCTCACGGGTAAGCCTTGGATACCCCATGGCAGTTATTCTTTGTCCGATCCCTTATGGGACATTTGTGGGTTGGTCGCCATGGCCTGCAAAACCCTCGTGGTTTTGGTTTACCTGGGTTACTTGGTTCGTTGTTTTTAGTTGATGTTAAAAACCCTTGCTTTATGCGGGGTTTCTTGCTTAGGCCGTGACTGTAAATTTTGAATTTTGTTCTTGTTACTATGTAAATATATATAATGAAAGAAAGGTTGTTAAGCCATACTCTGTGAATTTTGTTGAAGCCGAGAGGCATTAGAAGAGCTTAGACTCTTTGATTTTACACCACTGTTGTATATTTGAGATAGTAGGGTTTTACCCTAACTTGGCGATATGAAGAAAATATATTTACCTTTCTTTAAATTTATCCTTCTTGTACAATGAAATACTGTAAATTATTTTGGTTATTACTTATAATGCACTAGTTTGGTTGAGCTCGGTGATACGAGCATGTTTATACTCTGTTAGTTATTTCCTGCGCGTTATTGCATTTAAATTTTACCCTGTAATATTATTATAATATTACCTGCTAGGATATCTGTACATTGTTTTAATTTACTCTATTCTAATAAAGTTTTTAAATATTATTTTATACTTGTTAACCTTTCGAATATAAGTAATTTAATGTTCTTACCGATGTATTTATGTAACTGATATTTACATCCTTTAAAGTAAGTAATTTATATTTTCCTAATATTTATTATACTAGGATAAGAGTATTGTTTTACCTACAAACCAATACTGTTTCTATAATTGTATACCTTATCTATGTATTTAGTTTATTTATGGATGTAAAATGAGAAAGTGTTTTGTTGTTTTATTCTTATGCTCTTTGTACTAAATAATTTACAAGAATTCTCCTTGTATGTATATTGCCTACTTAGATAATAATACTGGAATTTACACATAAAAGTAATAATAATTAACTGTATTTCTTTCTTTAAGTAATTAGTAGTCTTGTTTAAATTTCTTACTTGCAGTTTGGTTACTATAATACAGTAGTTGCTTGTCCTAAACAGAAGAAGAAATGAACTGTAGCTTTGAAGAGCATTTTTTTAAATTAACCCAACACTACACATTTTAGCTATTATAATCTTTTCTTTTTGTTTCAAAATAAAATAATAAGATTTCTGAAATGAATGTTGTATAGAGAACTGTTTATCTATTGAAACATACTTCTGTTAATAAAATATGACAATCACAGTCTAGGTTTAACTCTAACCCTACTCCCTACATAGAATACTGTTTCTTCTGATAACAAATAAAGAAAACAATCTCATAATCAAGCTAACATCTTATCTTAACTTACTTCATACTTTTTCATTTAAATACACCACCTATGCTAGAGTACGATCTGGATTACTCCAGATGGGGAAAAATACAGGTAGGATTTGTTTCTCATTAAGAATAACTTCATTACTAAACAAACTAAGACATCCTATCCTCTAATTTTTTACATCATAAACTGCAAATGCATCATTCAATCATACACAGATAATAACACAGAATTTAATAAATAGTAGAACCTGTTCTTAAATCTTGGTCGACAACAGCAATGGGAGGTCGTTCCTCCCTACCAACTCCTGGAGAGCACTCAAACAGCGACTCCTTAGGACCCCCGAGCTTGGTCTGGTCTCCCTGGCTGGAACTAGGTGCAGCAATTAATCAAGTACTAGTCCTGAGACTCAATACCAGTCCTGAACTTATCAGTCAATTCTTTCAGCTAGCAAGCTGTATCAGACCAAGTTACTACAGTTTATCTCTCAAAACACCTTCCTTACAGTTTTCCCTTTTCCCCAATGAATTCCTTGAAGTGCATTCC
>LPNX010243613.1:210294-220626 GCA_001517045.1 Pseudotsuga menziesii
TTTTGTTCGAAGGCGACACGACTCGACAGCTGCCAACGATAATATATTTTCTTGTCCGGCTTTTTGGTTTTTTGAATTTTTTGGTCTTTTTGAGTTATTTGAAAAGCTTGAAAAAAGAATAAACTAGCTTTATAGTTACAAACTAGGAGGAGATGAGTGTCATTTAGGGCAAACAAACTAGTTCCAAGCAGTGGAACATACCTATGCTCAATGCAAGGATACATGTGTAGGATATCGACACTCGGGGGAAAATCCCCTCCCGGTAAAAAGGAAATCAAGCTGTGAAAGATATAAATAAAGGCTCTGCATGGCTAGACATGAGACAAGCTTGGGCTATATGGCTAAAACGCAATGTCAAGAGAGCCGACATAAAGCTCAATAAGACAGGCAAAGATCATGATAATGCATCCACAACTTGATACAAGGGGAGTCCAGGGGGTCATGGCCAGCATAAGATCAAGAGGAATATGAGGCTCTTGCTAAATGTCATGGCAATACTATACAACGGATTCCCACACCCTAAAAAGGGGGAAACATAGGCATGGGCACCAAATGCAAATAAGGCGCTAACTAGGGTACCCATGTAAGGTGAGGCTCTACCACTCATATCATGCCACTTCTATAGCAGCAAGAAGATTCCGTGACATAATAGAGTGGGTTCGTACCTAAGGATATAGTGACATAGTCATCAGGTGATGCAAAATGCAAACGGTGGTGAACCTAACCTATATGCTTGTGTAGACGTTATACCTGAGATCAGTACGAACGGGTCAATCCAAAGGCTGAAACGACGTTGAAAATAGTCTTCTACATCACAGATTAGGTCAGAAACGGTCCAAAATGGTTAGAAACGGTCAAAACTATAGGAAAGGGGGTAAAAATTTTCAAATATTTAAATTTTTTTCTATAAATAGTAAAAAATAGAAATCATTTGAAACTTTTACCCATTGGAGCTCTGATTTTCAACTGCAAATTCCAGGAGATCTAGCCGGCAGAATTCACAACCGATACTTCCAGGTATTTACTCATGTTCTCTTCTTGCATTTCAATACAATTTTTATAATTTTTCATGGTCAAATGAATTTTTAAAGGCCAAACTTACATGAGCGCTGCGGCCCACGCGGGTATCGAGGATTTTTCCGTGTATAGGGCTGGCTATACGTGGAAAAGGGGCTGGAAACCGCGTACATACGCGGCTGTTTACAAAATAGCCGCGTATGATGCCGCGTACTAAGATTTTCATGAATCTAATGGACATTTTCGTCACTTTCTCATGTAGGATGGTGCTAGAGTGGTGAGAACGCGAGCACGGTGATGTAGAGGAAGTAGTAAGGGCTGACAGAATGGATCAAGAAGCTCTAAGAAGATGCGGACTCTACAAGTTTTGGTGCCTAGGTGTCTTGAGGGCCAAACCAGGACTACTACAGATGCTTGTAGACTATTGGGATCCGGACTCAGAGTCCTTTCGGCTAGACGACATGTCCCTCACCATTGAGGTGGAGGATATCTACTTTATCACAGGTCTATCACGGCGAGGTGAGATGGTGAACCTTCATGCCCGAGGAGGGCCAGGTCATGGGCTGACTATCGACGAGTACATAGTTGTGTACTGCTACCCAGAGATGAAGAAGGTAGGGAGCCAAGTTCCCACCAACGCTATACAGGTACTGGGCCTAAAGGCCATACTACTGACGCTGGGCAGGATAGCAGGCTTAGCATCACTCCATCAGGCCTCTCGACCACTGATGTTCTATGCGGTGGAGTGTATGACATTGACCATCTATGACTGGAGCACTTCACTACTGAGCAACATGAAACATCAGCTCAGTGAGTGCAAGGCAGGTAGGATACGAAACTTCGGGTTCAGCAGTATCTTGAGAACATTTTTCTTCAAGCGGGTTCCAGGATTGAGCCCTAGAGTGGATGTTCCTCTCCACGGGGTTCGAGATCCGGCCCAATGACGTTGGGCAGATGCGATGCGCAGACTGGGGGGCGGTAGGGTGGCCAACCCTTATCCAGCAGAATTTTTTCCATGGTGGCGACGACAGATTGTTGCCATAGAGGACTACCCTTATGCAGGGATAGACTTCCAGGGAGACCTGGACCTGCCATTACCACCAGGATCGGCATATGGAGACATAGGTAACGAATCTTGACCCTTACTCTTTTTAAATTTTTTGAAGTATTTAATTTTTTTGTGTTTTCTTGATTATATGGAATCAAAAAGACATGTTTTTGGGTGACAATACATAATGACATCTACCATTCATGTGTAGATGTGGGACCACGACGACCAGAGGGCTTCCCACGTCATAGACGGAGGGGAAGAGGAGACGATATCACCGGTGTGGATGCGGAGCGAACGCTCCAAAGCATCCATACCAACTTCGTGCGACTGACTCATAGGATTCCCATGGCGCAAGTCAAGGAATTGCCTAAGGCTATGCAGAGACAGGTGGTGGGTGTACCATGCGCATGGGTGCGTTTATTCCGGCGGCTAGCTAGAGCCGTGGTGACATATCATGATCACAACCCTCATCCACCTCCACAGGACTTGACACCTGGGAGTGTATCTATTTTGTACTACCGTGTATATGATGGTGGCTTGCAAAGCCCCAATTTTGTATTATGACACTATGTATTACCACATTTTTGATGTATATAAAAAAGTTTTATGGTGATCGGTTTATTTATTTACATGTGTAAAAATTGTGTTTATGATTAATTTATAATGAATGAAACAAATGCCAATCTAACACATAGTTAGCATATGAGTCAGCAATTTGATTAAAATTTCTTGGAATGTGTATATATGTTATGTTCTCAAATTTCCGTTCTAGCAATCTCACACGTAAGAATCTCCTCAATAACGTCGGATCTCCAACATGGTACAAACCATTTAGCTGTGACAATACTAACTCTGAATCAAGACGTACCTCAAGAGAGAGAACACCATGCGAAATGGCATCCCGTAGAAGCTCGATAACGGCACTATATTCAGCAACATTGTTGGAAGATGGCCGTAGACATACACCTCCTGAAGACAGTACATGACCCATAGGAGTATAAATCACCCAAGCAGCTGAGGCTGAGTGTTGAATGTGATGGCTTGCACCATCCGCGAATCCTATGTAGGTGGAAGATTCCATTGACATCTGCCACAAGAAATGGAAACTAATCACAAACCTGATCACAATAAACAAGACCTAACTATGCAAAAAAGCTGTACAATAATATATAGCAAACAGCCTTGGATAAAGATCATGCATAGTATTTTTTGAGATAGAGCCCATTTCTAGGCTCCGCCAAGACTGTCCCTTCTTAATCCACTAACTCGTAGGAACCCTTCTCTAACACACGCTTGACCACGTAAGGACCATGCCACATAGGATTGAACTTCCCTACCCCCAAGGGTTCTTTCGATTGATCCCACAAAAGGACCAAGTCTCCCTCACTAAACACTCTCGGACGGACAGACTTATCGTATTGGGCCTTCACGCGACGGTTATTAACCTCTAGAGTCACCAAGGCATCTCTACGCTGCTCATCGAGTTGCTCAAGGTGAACCAAACGCTCCTCCAAAGGTGAAGTGTCTGGTAAGAGTTCCACGGCTAACTTCAACGAAGGAATTTCGCATTCAACTAGAAATATTGACTCCACTCCATGAACAAGCTGATATGGAGAAAAACCAGTGGTAGTATTTACCGCGGTTCGATATGCCCACAAAGCAGGGTACAACATAATATGCCAATTCGTCTTGCTTTGTGCGATGGTTCGTTGGAGAATGGACTTAAGTGATTTATTCATTGCTTCAACCTATCCATTCGCTTGAGGATAGTAAGAAGAGGAGTGCTCTTGCTTATACCATAACTTGGATGCCAACTCTTCCATCATACAGTTCTGAAAGTGCGAGCCATGGTCAGTGACAAGCTCTCTCGTAATCCCGAACCTAGAGATGATTTGGTTGAATACGAAGTGAGCGGCTGTCTCACCATTGGATTTTACTGTAGGCATTGCCTTAGCCCATTTCGTGAAGTAATCAATAGCCACTATAATATGATGGTGCCCCCCAGTCGAAGCTGGGTTGCAATCCATAAAATCGAGCCCCCACTTGGTGAAGGGACCGGCGGTGATAATAGGGTGTAACAGGGCAGGCTTCGAGCGCATATTAAGTGCGAACACCTGGCAAGGGTGGCACCTCTTGACCGCTTCAATACAATCCTTGAAGATAGACGGCCAGAAATAACCTACTCTCAAAATATTTTGAGCTGTAGAAAGCCTAGATAAATGACCACCACACGCCCCTCTGTGGCAATCATTAAGCACTACCTTAGCCTCCTCATGAGTTAAACAACGTCGTAAAAGGGAATCTACTCCACGGTGGTACAAAGTATTGTCCACTATGAGGTAGTTCTTGGAAATGTGACGTAATCGACGTCGCTCATCTCGCGAGAGGTGAGTAGGGGTCCTCTGCGTTTGCAAATATACTATGATATCACCGTACCATGGGTCAGCCGTTGAGATTAAGAAAATGTGTTCATCAACGAACGTATCTTCACATACCGACTCTTCAGCCTCGCTCGAAAAATCCAATATGAGCTCTGCAAAGATTAAAGATTTCTTCGATTTTGCCGAAACAAATTCGAGATCAAACTCTTGCAGGATGACAATCCATTTATTATACTTTCCCCCAATCATCCTATGTGTGAGGACGAATTGAAATGGATTGACATGCGCAACGACCAAGGTTTGGCGAAGGAGAATATAATGTCTCAAACACTGCACCGCATGTACGGTAGCAAAGGCAAGCTTCTCAACATGAGAATACCGAATCTCTGCGTCAATAAGGTTTTGGCTCAGATAATATATGACATGCTCCTGGAGCTCCTCATCCTCCTGAACCAAAACCATCCCAATCGTCTCTAAAGACGCGGCCACATATAATAGGAAATCACGGCTATAATCCGGAGGACTAATCACCGGGGCCGATGCTAGGGCTCGCTTAAGTGCATTGAAGGACTCCTGGGCTCGCTCATCCCATTCAAAGGGAGTATCCTTCTTCAGGAGACGCATTAAACCTCTAGTCAAATTGGAAAAATTGACAACAAATATTCGTAGGAAGTTTGCCATGCCTTGTAAACATTGAAGATGACGAATATTTTGCGGAGGAGACAACTGAAGTATTGCCTCCACCTTCAAAGGGTCGACTCTTATACCCTCTTTCGAAACGATAAATCCTAACAAACGACCTGATTTCACGCAAAAGATGCACTTATGAGGGTTTAATCTAATAGCATAGTGCCGGCATTTTTCGAACACCAATCTCAAGTGATAAGAATGACGCATCCTCATGCGAGAATGAGCAGCGAGGTCATCCAAAAATACTTCAATAATGGACTTGAGATCGTGGAAAATCAAGGTCATTGCCCGCTGAAATGTAGCTCCGGCGTTTTTAAGGCCGAAAGGCATTTTTCGATACGCAAATGTTCCCCAAGGACAAATAAATGCGGTCTTGTGTTGGTCCTCGGGTTTAATTTGAATCTGATTATACCCGGAAAAGCCATCCATAAAGGAGAACACCTCGCTACCTGCACACTCATCCAAAATCTGATCTATAAACGGTGTGGGGAAGTTATCCTTAGGACATGCATGATTTAAATCACGGAAATTAGTGCATATACGGATCGCTCCCTGCTTATTATCCACCGGAACAGGGTTTGAAACCCACTCCGTCAAGGGAACGGGATAGATGAAACCAGCTTTCAATAGCTTCTCTATCTCTGCCTTTATGGCAGGTGCTTTCCTAGGATTTACTGCGCGTAAACGCTGTCGAACAGGCTTAGCATTGGGGTAAGTCTTAATCTCATGTTTGACAATCCGAGGGTCAATCCCTGGCATCTCATCGTAAGACCAAGCAAAAATATCATGAAATTCCTTGAATAGCTCGGTATACTCTTGAATCTCATCTTGGGAACAATCCGCCCCAATGTAGACATTCTCAATTGTACCAAGATTGCGAGAAATGTTGATAGGCATAGTTGACGATATGTTTGCCATGTTTCCATCAGCCATCTGACCAGGAGAGCTTAATGGAACCATGGGTCTACCAACTTTCTGACTAAGAATCTCCCTATAATCCTCATGCTCCAAAAGATCAAGCTCTGGAAGGAAATATGATCTATGATGAAGTTCCTCCCATGGTGGCTCAACTCTCGACATAGCCTCAATAATCGCTTCATCTGAAGGGAAAACCGTATCAAGGCAATAATGGGCATGAGAAGACTGTACTGCCCATGCCGGCAGCACATAGGGGTCTTCCTCCTTCATCTGCGAAGAGGAAGAACAAGGCTCTGCAGCAGACTGGAGATTAGCTTGGTAAGCTATCATGACTGCAGGCAACAACACGCTTGTCTCAATGGGCTCACTCGAAGGACTCAGTGAAGGAAGAATCCAAGGATCTCCCATATGACTTGTGCGAAAAGGCACTGATCTCGTAGATGTCGAAGCACCATCGAAACTAGATCCTATCATGAGGATGGGCATAGGACAACTAAAGGTTCCCATGAGGGATAGATACATGCCTACACCCACACTCCCAGTTGTCGGCTGGGAATGTTCAACTTTCGAAACTGAAGCTTCCGAAGATGCACTAACAGGCAGATTCTTGAATGCCATTTGATCAATCATTACAATCTTCCCATTATGAGGAAAGCATACAACGCGAAATACGGAAGACGCAACGGCTTGCATACTATACATCCAGTTCCTTCCCAGTAAGAGATTGTAGTCAAGGGGCGCATCAACCACCTCGACCTCTATCGCAACGGTCTTTCCTCCCAAACGGACTTTAAGAGAAGGAAGAATACCGTGTGGCCTAAACGATCTCCCATCAAAAGTAGTTAACATGGTCGTAGATTTTGACAACTCAGGAGAACCAAGACCCTTCCAACACGACAAAGACATCACAGAAGCAGCAACGCCCTCGTCAATCACAGTGCGCTTGATGATCATATTAAGACATTCTACATGCACCAAAAGGGACACATAGTAGGGAAAGTGAGGCTGATGTCCTGCGGTTTCAAATTTGATCACTGAGGAAGAATCATCACCATTCACACCAAGAGCGGAAAGCAAAGCCTTCCTTTGCGATGGACAACTCTGAAGCACTTCCAATGCAAACATCGCACAAGGAGTATGACCCAAATCCTCGACAACTGAATAATTCTGGGCGACTTGGGCATTTGGATTATTGCCCGAACGCTTAAGTACCCCCTTAGGAATGCGAGGTGCAGCCTCAGGTTTATCCGCAGGTTTCTCAATGCGCAAAGGAGTTCCTGGTGGATTAGGTTCTTTACCTGGGTTGGGTTGTTACAAAGTATAATATTTCGCACGCGTCACAACTTTTGCGGCACGGACCATATTAATGCACCCACGACCACTAGTTTCAGGTGGATCTTCATCACTAGATTGATCATGGGACTTCGAGTTCATATTCTGGTTATGCGGTAAAGGGTTCGTTAACACAGCTGGGCCCTGTGCTATGAACTTCGAAGCTTCATCCATCCTAGGGCACAAGTAAGTGAGGTGATCATCCTTACATAGCTTGCAAGGAAACTTAACCTTACGTTTATTCTGCTTGTCCCCCCTAGCATTTTTATTGTTCTTGTCATTATTGTTGGCATTCTCATTCTTATTCCCACCTTTATTATTATTATTTTTACCCTTTTTTCGATTTCTACCGGGTTGCTGGTTACCCTTCTGGTCAGACGATTGCACAGCAAGTGCACTCGCTGTTTGGGCAGGTTGAGACGAAGTCGTAGCTTGTCCTGAGGCAGATTGGTTGATTGACAACTGAGCAACTTGTTTCACAACCGAACCTGCAGGTTTCTTACTTGCACTACCCACAATGCCATCGGCATGTGGTCCAGGTTTGACCTTGGGATCGTAACTAGAACGAGGAGCGTTGGGTATAATCTCATATAACAAACTAGACTGAGCATAGATCAAGTCTAGTTCCTGCGCCCTAAAGATTGCTTGTTCCTCATTCTGCACTCCGGATGTAGAAACATCCTTCGCGATATATGGAAATAAAGATTTGAGGAACCACTCAAGGAGGAACTCCGGTGGTATAAAGGCTTTAATTAATCTCTTCCGTCTACGCCACTCCTGAATATGATCAGAAATATGGGTGGCTTTATCTTGCCAAAATGTCGACAAGAGTTCAGTACCAACATCATAGCGCACTGGTAGCTGGAAGTGATTAAGGAAAGTCATCGCAAGGTCGTCGAACAAAGTAAAGGAACCCCTAGGTAACTCTATATACCATTTCGCCGCAGGCCCTGTGAGGGTGCGTTGAAATAGTCTCAAACGGACTGAGTCCTGATGCAATGAATTGGAAGAGCACCATAGGTGGAATGTCGTAACGTGTTCACTCGGATCCTCTCCTGGTTTGCCTTCGAACTTAGGGATGTCCGAAGGAAGCTTGGTAGGGACAACCGGCCAAGCCGAGTCATGAGCCACAGGGTCGTTCGTAAGTCTCGATAAGTCAGGTAAATTGAGTGTCGCAAGGAAAGGGAGCCTAGGATGATGAGGTCTATGGACCGCTCCCTGGTTCATATAGGATTGATTACCACCATGACCTTGGCCATAGTGACCTCCTCCTGTATGACCCATATAGGGTGGCGTGGAAGTAGCATAATGAGGTGGACCTTGACTAGTAGGAGCTACAAAGCCATAGTTAGGAGAGTAAGCAAGTTGTGAATACCGGCCTCCATAAGGTGGAGAGACCTGTCCATACTGTGTCCCATAGTAGGGTCCATAGGTCATCGCCTGCGATGCCCCATGGGACACTCCATAGGTAGGAAGATACGTTCCGGAAGTAGGAATATACATATCGGAAGTAGGGATATATGTCGTGGAAGTAGCAATCTGACCTCTAGAAACATGAACATAACCTCCCGAAACCACGGGTGGTATGTAGGCTTGAGACACAATTGGTCTAGTAATCGCAGTACGGATCTGACTCGTAGCTACGTGCCGACTCGAAGGACCATGTGAGTAAGGTGGAGGGTTTACATTTGAAGAACTCGGAAGCGAGGACGAAGGAATCTCTGTAAGAAGAAATTTACTAGTGCCTATCGTCACTCGTCTGGAACCTGGTATCCCTATCGAATCACTAACTCTAGACCTAGGAGGTATATAAGATGGAGCTTCCACCGCTGGGATGGAAGGTGCAATGTGACTAGTACTCCCAAACCTCTCTGCAAGGTAAGGTATGGGATTTCCCCTAGGCATAGTGCTAGGCTCATAGTCGGATTCAACATGAAATGTCAAATTGTGCATAGGAAAACCAGTCGTAACATAACTACCGTAGCTAGTGCTAGGAGGGTCAAAGTGAGTCTCGGCATCATCCGACATTCCATACCGGTAACGGGTCAATGGGGAATCTGCCCTAGTGTGAGTAGGTCTATCATGAAAAGATCCTATCTGGGAAATCACAGGACCGATCTCAACTAGGTCAGGTGAAGGATCGTATGTAGGAGTAAGTTCCCCATCGTCAATACGAATAGAAGGAGGTGGCTCAGGAATAGTTTTTGAATGATCCTCCATGGTGTGTGAATCAGTGTGTGACATAGTCCGCCTGGACAATCTAGGCCCCTCTCCCAAAGGAGGAGGAGAAGTGGAAGGCGGAAGCCCTGCTAACCGACGAGAACGGCGCGGAACCGCACCCGACTCCACAATGACTCAACAAAAAGCAAAGACTCTCTATTTACGTCAACCCTAGGCCAACTAGCGTGCACAGAGCAATCACTATAAAATCTAAAGCCAAAAGCAAGCAAACAAGGGCTGGATAAGCCTAGCTCCCGAATGTGGCTGGTATGTCTCGCCTAGGAGAGGCTTGAGAGGCCCTTGTCACCACAAGCAGAGGTTCGAAACCAATTATTGTGGCCCTCAGCTTCAACGTGTAAAGAGACTGTGTTGTCCGACCCCAACCTGCCCGGGACACATGCAGAATAACCTCTACACATACCCCCTCGATATCCTAGGTAAGGTCACTAAGGTCACCTCAATATAATCAACGCTCAGGCGGACAGTTGCAGGCGGGATTGACTGTATGGGCAGGGTAGCAAAGCCTGAAACTCCCGAAAGAGCCCCCAGATACAAATACAATCCTGGCTATATCGCCGGTGCTACACAGTTACCAACCAGGGGTTATCCCGATCAACAACTGCTCACACTGCCTAGTGCTTGAATCCCTTTTGAGAGGAGCTTCCTGAGAATGCTGGTTATATAAAGGATTTCACACACTCCCTGGACAGACACCTAGTTGTT
>LPNX010243613.1:221640-298288 GCA_001517045.1 Pseudotsuga menziesii
CTGTACTCTCAATTCGCTCTTCTGCTTTCAATGTCTCAAGGGTTCCTTATATAGCTTTTCAAAGTGATACTGAAAGGTCGAATCCGTGCGATCTCAAGGCATATGGAAGGCCAGGAGTCATATGAGTCGGATCCAATTCAAGGAACGCTCCAAAGGATTTTGGATTATGTACACATCCTGATGTACGCGACTATAGAGGGAATATCCGCGTATGTACGTGGTTATCGGGGAAAAGGCCGCGTATATCATTTTTCTAATGTTTTTAGGGATGGTCAAGGATACATCAAAAGACAAAAAGTGGTCCATAGGGGCTAATGAGTCTGCAGCGGGACAGGGGAAGGCCATACAATGTGTGATTCACCTAGTGTGGTGAAATCCGCTATAACAAGCCTCAACCCTCTACATTGGATACTTTTAAAAGATTGCCTAGGTATTTTTGGGTTAGTTGTCATTAATTGAGCCACCTGCTCTGATCCCACTTTCTTGGGGGATCATGACCCCAAATGTAGGGAAGTTGCCACCTGCAACATAGGAGGTGTTTGAGGATGCTGTCACTTGTCTTTTGCTCTCCACCCAGTTCCTTCCACCAGTTTGACCAGTAACACTCTTATTAACATCTCTCCCAAGTTGTTGTCTCCACTTTTTATTTATTAAAAATAAAATATTCAGAATTACATTCCACATCTTTTGACTCTGCTGAGTCATCAATTTCTACTTAGCATTAAATTTAACATAATGTCTTAGAAATCAAATTAAAACAAATAACATTATTTTACAAAATTGGGGTATGTGACAGTCGCATTGTTGGCTTCCATTACGTGCTGAGTGGACTTGAATTTTTCCAAACAATGGACAAAATTTGAAATTTTGTGTAGATCACTACCATGCCTCCTTGATGCGCAAGGGACTAGGTAAATCCTTTGTGACCTCCTAATTTAAATTTTTACCGGATTAAAATTTCAAATTGACATTTTTTTTCCCTTTAATTTAATAAAAAATGAAAAACATTAAGTGGTGTGTTCGAGCCGTTCGACTCACATCTCCCTTCGGCACGCCTTGTAAATTTACAGGGAGCACCATTGATGATGCATTTCAATTTATAGCATACCCAAAAAAATGTGCACTTTAATGTGCATAATTCACCACTAAAAAAAAGACATGAATTGGTCCACATTTTAAACACTAATGCACCATATAGTGAGCGCACTAAAGTGTAACATGTGGACTGTTATCCCAATATCTTTTACAAAACTCATAATGGAATGCACCTACTATGAGAACTCTATTAATACATATTGACCGCTTCTAGTGCGATGATGTGTACTTAGTGAACCGATTCTTCCTAATGCAGCGCTAAGTTAAATATATTAAAAAAACACCATGTTAAGTGGTGTTCATTGTAAAAAATAACACACATGATAGACAATAACTGACGTGTAACAGGCGCATCATTATCCCAAGAAAGTATAAAAATCACAAAGAGATGCTCCTATCATGGTGCACTCTATTAGTACTTGTGCACCATTTCTGGTGCGATGAAGTTTTTAGAATTTACCAGTGCTTCCTAATTATGGAAACACCATGAGACTAAACTTATTAAAAAACATCATGTTATCTAGTGCACATTGTAAACAAGAACAAACCAGGTTGATAGTGTATTGACGTGCAACATACACAACGTTATCACCAAAAAAATATAAAAATCACAAAGAGATACTCTTATTACTGTGCGCTCTAATAATACTTGCACATTGTTTTTGGTACGATGACGTGTTTAGAATGCACCAATACTTCCTATTTATGGAAGCATCGACACACTTAACATAATTAAAAAATACCACATTAATTGGTGCACTTTGTTAACATTTCTTTACTGATGTTCTAGTGTGTTGATATGTACTAGGCACACCATTATCCTCAGAAGAAATATAAAACCTACAAACAGCTACACCTACTATGGTGCACTCATTAAGAGGTGGACACTATTTACAATGTGATAACATCTTTACAATCCACCGATGCTTCCTATTGATGGATGCATTGGTAAATGAAACATTTAAAAAAAATACCATGCTCACCAGTGTTCATTTGTGTTCAACCGCACTGTTTGTGGTGCTCTTTTTTTCCAAAACCATTGACCACGATACATGACTGTAATTTAGGTGCACCTCTTGTCAAATTCATTTATTTTGAGAAAGAATATTATTTGATGTTAATAAATAGTGTGCTCATTTAATGAAATATTTAATTTTTTTTTATGTCTATTTATGAGATTAATTTATGTTATATGTGTATCAAATACATCAACGATGAGATGCAACTAAGAAAAAACAGACATGAGTTGACCTATACAACTTTGTGCATGAGTGGGAGGTCCAATAAAGGAAGAGGGTTTTGTACCCTCACCCCATCTCCGATCATATACGAGACCTCTTGATGGTTGTATGCCTCCTGAAGTTCTATCAAGAGGATACGTCTCTTAAGGGGAGATTTGATTTGTTGGAACAATTGATCCATCGTTGGGATCACGGGAGATATACATTTTTCATTGGTCCCAATTAGTGGTTCCAACCCAATAAGGAGGACATTTATTTAATCATTGGGATATCCAGGAGAGGACAGTATTTTCCCCAAATTCCTAATGTCCCAACAAGTGTTTTAGAAAAGAGTCATTTCACTTACTCTCAGAGATATAATGTTGCCCACATCCTTGATGTCGGTAATTTTTCAGGTGTGTGGTGGACAACTATGGATTTGTGCTTTTAGTGTATAGGGGGTTATGTGCCTCTAACTGTTGGTTACGAGCATCGCACACCTCACTAGTGATGGGAAGCACATTATTTTTCCTCTTTTATATTATTTAGATTCTTTAGTGTAGACACTTAGATGCATTAAGTGGTTTGCCATTTTTTTACGAAAGTTTTGTTTTTCTTTGGATAGATGTCACGTAGTATTTTATGGGAGGGACAAATTTTCTTTTGGTTTGGATTTTTTTTGTTTATTTTTTGAGAGGATTATAGCAATGAGGCCATAATTTGACCACTTCCCTCTTAGGCTGATGACCGAGGTGTCTATGCGCATGTGGGCACATATGATGCCCATGAGGGGATAGTCCAATTTCATAGCTAGGATCATAACATAGGTGTTTTAAATGCTAGCTTGTGTGGATGACCATGCATTGGAACTTCTTCCATATATGTACATGATATTGGACTAGAGAGCATGTTCCAAATCTTTTTCACCTAAGTTGAGCCACTGAATGAGGGAGGTAATATTAGCATTATGTTTAAATTAATCTAGTTGCATTTTATCGTCTTATTTAATGCAAATGAAAAATCTTCTAACATTTTATTTAAATTGTTTTATTAAATAGTCTAAGGAAATTGCCTAATTATATTTGTTGTGCATTATATATTTTGCAAATAATAGGATATTCGATGGGGAGGTGCTTCCTCATGTTCATCCTGATGAGGATATGTAGGAGGATGAGGTTCCTCAATTACCTAGACACGGCCTACAACATAGGCCAGATGAGAGGTTCCGATGAGATGTGGTGGATAGTTTGTCCACATTGTTGGGTCGACGAGGATTCCAACATGTACAAGCCTCAGATATTATGTAATACCCTAAGATCACAACGTTATGGAGGATGCTTCATTGTGATATGATATTGTTGATTTAGTATGTATATACCACATTCATGCTTTTAGATGCATGGAGGATGGAGGATCAGTCTACATCATCTGATGAAGATGGTGATCATCATCCTCATACACCTCCTTCTCCTCCTCCTCACCATGATGCAAGAGCATCATCATCTCATTGATCCACAACCTCCTCCTTCTCACCATGATGCAAGAGCATCATCATCTCATTGATCCACCACCTCCTCCTTCTCACCATGATGCAAGAGCATCATCATCTCATTGATCCACCACCTCCTCCTTCTCACCATGATCACGACCGACCACTATTAACTCCTCAACACCCAATCGAACCACCACCATCTCCAATCCATCCAAATGTCCTACCAACCACTCCACCATCTCTTACTCCACTCACCTCATCTCTAGGTAGGATGGTTGCAGTGGATGGAATTTGTCTTAATGGAGATATCTATGCTACTCTCCAGCCTACTTTTTTCTTGATAGAAGTATTGATGCCTTTGGTGGTGGGGGTGTTGAGCCTTTGGCTCTACTGGTAGAGGTAATTATCTCTTTGTTTCTAGAGGTGGACGAGATATCTTATAGTAGTTATTGGACTAGAGATGTATATTTGGCATTTTTCATGATGATGTTGATGTTTCTTTATATGTTGATGGTGATGTGTATGTTATATGGTGTTATTTAGACGTGTGCATGATGATTATGATATATAAAGCATATTTTGTTTTGTTAGATGTTATTATTAGATTTGTGTGTTAGATTATGTTTAAATCTGTTAAATGTATATGTTAGACGATGGTAGATAATGTTTACATGTGTATGTTAGGTGATGTTTGATGTGTATGTTAGATAATGTTAGCTATATTTTTATGTGATTGCAAGATGGTGCCTATGTTTGATAGGTGATGATATATGTGCATGCCATTAGATTATGTTTGTTATATGTGTGTGATGGTATTTATGTTTAGTAGGTGGTCATGATGATGATGATGATGATGATGATGATGATATATTATAGGATGTTAGGTGATGGTGGTGGTGGCCATTGATTTGATGATCACATTATAATATTTTTTTATGGTTATGTATATATATGGACTTATTTTTTTATGAACTCAATGGGATATCAAATTATTTTCCTATATTTATCTTCATGTGTATTATGTTTTTTTTTTATGTCGATGAGTGTGATTCATGTGTGTGAGGCAATTTTACTTATGTATTTATGTCGAAGTCTTTTATGTTAGCTATAATCATAGTTACAAATTGTGCACATTCACAATTATAATTGCAAGTTACAATCTTAACTATAATTACAATTTACAATCATTGTTACAATTTCACAACTAAAAATTACAATTACAATAAGAAATTACTAATTAGATCTACAAGGTACACATTACAAATTGGACAATTACAACTACAAATTTACAATTGCAAATTGCAGTTGTAGTTACAATCAAAAGTTGCAAATTACTATTACAAATTTTCAATTACGTTTACAAATTATAAAATTATTTTCAAAATTGCAAAATTACAAAATAATTTACAAAATTGCCAAAATACAATAATGTTAATCATCTTATCGATTAATTATTAGGCGGTCAAATATAAAATATTTAATTGATCAACCAACAATTATCGGTCTTTTACGAGATGTCATGCATTATATGTGCAAGCCTTATATTTTCTTTATCTATAATGTGCTATACAAATAAGTTGCAAATAATTGTAGAATTGAAGTTGTAGTTGCTCTAGCTATAAATCATCATTTCATCTATATATCATAGCTGTAAACTCAATGATATAAACAAGGTAAACAATGAGAAAACACTATTATATATTGAGTGAAAATAACACTTACAACAAGTTGAATATAACCACAAAATGGCATGATTATTTCAATTGCTAAAGATAAAACAATCGAAATTGGTGCACCGATGCTAGTGATAACTAAGGTAGAATCTAGCTACTCAAAAGTTCGAGTTCAAGATTTACATTATCGTATTATAAAATTATAGCTATAAAAACTATTATAATTATTATAAGTTATTGTATGTCTCTGTTATTCTTATATTCTCTTGCAACAAAAATATTCCATTTTTTAATGGTTTGGAAAAACATATAAAGGTGGGGATTAAAAATATCAAACAAATAAAGTAGAACAAATACCTCCATCCCATCCCTCAACTTTAAAATGCAACCCATTATGTTGATTGCCAACATTTCAGTGATGATGGATGATGGAGGCTAAAGCTAAACAGGAAAATTCAATTTTCCCTTTAACGACATTCTTATTTTGAAGATTTAATGACATTCAATCCATGGTTAGTGTAACAAGAAATCCACAATACCTACATTTCTAGACAATACACACTTCAATTTTAAAGGGGTCTTGACCGATTCTCTTTATTAAAGTATCAACATAAATATAAAGTGTTGTGTTTAAAAAAGTTAGTTCCAATTGTTTGTGTTCCTTAACTATTAACTAAATTGTCCCCATTATTTGAAATTCTCATACATTTTATTTCACATGCCATCAAAGGACTGTTGGACGTTATCAAGGGACTAGTTTCAACTATCATTATTTCTTATGGTCAACAAAGATGGTTGACTCAAATATGTGATTAAGGGCCACTAGAGACACAAATTATGATTAAATAATACTACTAGAAAAAAGGGGGTATGAAGTAATATTCAACATTAACATCATTTTGCAAGTTTTTCTCGATACGATGGTTCTTTGATTTGTGAAAACTTTCATTTGCATATTATTGTTCATTTTCAAAATGATGACATGGGAACAATGAATTTTAATATTATTATTCATGTCCAAATTGTTTATATGGGAGTGTTTCATTTGTATTAGTTCTTGGAGTTCTAGGGTGGGTGGCATACACCATGAGTAGGGATCCTCCTAACATATTCTTGTCCCACTCTCTCTTCTTCTAAATATTTGAAGGTAGGTCCCAACGTCGTGTTCATTTAGTAATGAAAACAAAAAAATGACAAATCCCCTCAACAACCTTCAATATCTATGAGGAAGAGAAGGCTCCAAACCATACAAAGGAGATGATGGGTAAAACTAAGTGGCATATCCCCTATTTGGTGTGATTTTCGAGAATAATGATACCAAGCCTAAATATTGTTTGATATGAAGAATTAATTTACAATAATTTCTCTATTTTTTACACATTATTATTGTTAATAGTGTGTGTCGCCTAGATACACTACTACAAAATTAACTTTAGTAATACATGCATTTAATTTTATGTTGAAATATCAAAGTTTAACTCAAAGTATTTCCTCATGGTTTCTAAAGTATATTTATGAAACACTAGGTACACTGAGACGGGGGGTGAATCAGTGTACACAAATTTTATTACTTTTTCAATTTTAACAATCAACATCTTATTCAATATTATACATTATCACATTATCATTATATCATCATCAACATTATCATTATCATCGTATCATCATCACATAAGAAGCATAGCATGATACACAATACACCAGATTTTATGTGGAAGCCCAATTCCCAGGGGAAAACCATGGAAGCCTTATAATAGTAGTTTTCCAGCAATAACTAGAAGGAGGAAACAACCCCCTTATTACAATGACTTAAATCTTCCAACTACAACTGGAAGGAGGAGACAACCCCATTATTAAAATGACTTCAATCCTCCAACTACAACTGGAAGGAGGAGACAACCCCCTGATTTACACGCTACAACCTGAAGGAAGCTCCAAATCCCTAGTTCTTAGGCTACAACCCCCTTTCCTTGCCCCATCTTATCGCCCTAATATAAACCACGACCACACTGATCCTGTAGACATGTTAATCAACACCTATACTACACTACACAATCTGTACCAAACTACACAACCACTATCACTACTAACCACTGCTCATCATCTGATCATTACTCATCAATTGATCATTGTCCATTGTATCACACTGCTTATCAACCTATACAATCAACCTGTCCAATCAATCTATTGCTTACATCATCCGACTCAGTCAATCTGAGTCTAACCAAATGCACACCAAACTCAGTCCACTTGAGTCAAAACAACTGCTCATACAACTCAGCCAATCTGTGCCAAACCAACTGCACATAAGGCAACCTATTCCAATCTTTCTCAACCAAACCAACCTATACCAAGATTCTTGTGTAACTGTGCCAAGCCAATCATATACTTGTGTTAATCTAATCAAGTGCTCTGACAATCAACCAACCCTTCTTACTTGGCCTAGTTCATCAAGTAAGAGAGATATTTGAGCAACTGAGAGACTTCACATATGGTCAACCAAACTTTGTCCAATCACACTCAACTCAATGACATCACAACCAACCTCAATCATAGTCAAAGAAGACTTGACACTTAAACATGACAAACCTCAACCAACTAACTTCGCTAATAAGATAAAAGACTTAACCAACTATGTCAAACTCAGTCAATATCATAAACTCTTAGCCACAAAAGGATTTTTCACTTCACTCAATCCAAGTCAACAAATCAAACATATGTCAAGCAAATAATAACTTCTAATACTGTCAAAGGTTGTCATTAATAATCAATAACAGTCCAAATCCATTTAGGTCAAAGACGCAATGATCAACACTTGTCAAACTAGTTTTCAAAGAAAACATTTATGTTGACCAAATAAATCACTCACAAGATCTATTACTTACATGTCAAATTCTCATTCAATACTACACTATACACAGTCAATATAAACACCAAGATCTATGCCAACAATATCCAAGATGATCATCAAGATCTATGCCAACAATATCCAAGATGATCATCAAGATCTATATCAAAATCACATCAAGATATATGCCAAGATAACCATCACCATATCCTACAAACATATTCAATGACTTCAAAGAGATATACCAATATATATGTTCACATACTAAGATCAAAGATGAACTCTATCCATGAGAGAGATGTGTAATCACAAGAGAAACACAGAAGCATGCACCATACCTTTTTGAAGATCACAAGATGAAGAAATAATAGACAAACCAAAAGAAACTCTATATCATGTAATCACATATCCATCGTAACAAGATTTCCAACGAGCCAATAATTTTGTAATTTCGATTCCGTATGAGAAAGTTATGCCAATTTTAATGAAGAAGCCCAAAAATTTATCCTCCACAAAGTTTTGCACTTTTCTCCAAGAGTTGTGAAATACTAAAGAGAGACATGATTGATGAACAAATGAAATGTTTGATATTCTATTTATATAGGTCATGGAGGAAATTTAGCACCTCAAACTGAGCCGACATTCAATTCAAAATTACAAATAATTAAATTCTCTTTTGTTTGGTCGGTTGACCAAAAAAGGTGGGGTACACCAACTTCAAAAATTCATATCTCTTCAACCGTAAGGATTTAGAAGATGATCCACATATCAACGAAAATGGATTGGCGAGGAATATCTCCATATGATGGTTTTATTTTCAAATTATTGGTCTAATACCTTTAACTTATTCTATTTGTTCATGGCTTCAAATATTCCACACATAAAGGTGTCAAAGACCATGTTACCTTATGCATAAGTTCCAAGGTCAAAGGCTTCAATGTACATCATCAAAGGCACGAGGGATTCAATGGTATTAAAATCAACAAGGAGGAGGGCTCCACCATATACTCATCATATAAAGGGTATCAAGGACCCCAACACCACCAATCAAGTGAGAGCAAAGCCTTTTTCAAGAATATCATCATGATATTCAAGGTATCCATATCATTAAAAATATATCCAATGGTTCCACTATATATCTTCATCATCATAAGAGTACCGACACCCCAAAAGAAGGGTACAGAGACCTCAACACTGGTTTGCAACACCTTATGGGCTTCTTATGCATGAGCACAAGGATACAACAGGCCAATGACCATATAATGTCCAGGGGCCATCAAACCACCATATATGTGGGTTGAAGACCCAAACTTCTAAGGACACCAAGGACCCAATAAGAATGGGTTACAACATACCACCATAAGTGTGGGTTTCAAGAGCCAAGTCTCCACATGCAAGAGGATCAAGATCTAAGCTTGTGGACTCAAGGACCCCACGAGAACTCAATGACCTCAAGACCATCCAATGCACGAAATAGGCTCCAACATCAACACATCAAGGGACTTACACACATGAGCCACATCATCCATACAATAACCAATCAAGAGACCAAAACAAGTACAAGCATAAAAAGCAACACAAATACCAATAACCAAAGATCAACTAGGAGCACGGAACTAAAAAATGGACTCAAATGGGACCATGATACAACTTAGGGGCACTTGACCAAGTCAATGGGTAACCGAGGATTTTTCCATTGTTCCAAGGCCTCCAAGGGATTCAAGCTTGGGTTTGGACAAGGTCAAAAGGGCTCCTTTGATAGAGACAACCACAAACTAAACACTAACCCTTAGGGGATCCACAAGGGGCACCGAGGACTCAACAGTTGGCATCAATGACCATACGTCGTTGGCATCAATGACAACTTAATCAACAAAGGCTCCAAACCATAGAAATCAAATGATGGGTGAAACTATGTGGAATATCCCCTATTTGGTGTGATTTTCAGGAATCATGATACCATGCCTAACTATTGTTTGACAGGAAGAATTACTTTACAATATTTTCTCTATTTCTTACACATTATTATTGTTAATATTGTGTGCCGCCTAAAGATACTACTACAAACTTAACTTTAGTAATACATGCATTTAGGTTTATGTTGAAATATCAAAGTTTAACTCAAAGTATTTCCTCATGGTTTCTAAAGTATATTTATGAAACAACAAAGATCCCATGTGTGTGTGTAATACTATTCAACCACTATGATGAAATATCAAAGTACCACAAAAATACATTCAACTAGAAAGGAATACGAATCAAGATAAATTCCATATCCTAGAAATGACGGTTGTCATTAAAAGCTACAACTATTATCAATGATTTTCTCAGTGTTAGGAGTCAGAATAATGCCCCATTTATTTTAAACAAAATAACGCCCATAGGCTGCACGGTCCCTCCCACCGCTCATTATCTTTCCTATTTTTCTTCAGTGTGAATCATGATCTCAACATTTGAGCTTTATAAATATGGAATAATATCTACTTTGAGCTTCCTAAATAAGGAATAAATTCTTACAATAGCACTTTTTAATTAAACCAGTGTGCCATAATAATGACATCGCACCGGTGTGTCCTGAGGAAATGCATGCACCAGTGCTGCTAAACCACATAGGGATTGTGCTGGAACATCCACAAAAAATCATGCAAAAGAAAATATACGCTATATTTGATATTGGATAGTTATCTATGTTGTTTTCAAAATTTTCGACACCAGTGTGCTCAATATATAAAGGTGCACTGGTGAAACCAAATTATTTTTACGCATCGTAGTATGATGTTTTTTAATTTTTTATTATATACCAATACAATGCATCATGGACAACATAGCAGACTAGGGAGTTCATGTCTTTTTGGCGCACTGCTATTCCTGATTTTTTTAAAATATATATTCATAGTGTATTTCATGTTATGATGCACTGGTGCTTCTCTATAAATAGCGCACCAATGTCAATAAAATTCAAAATAAAAAATCACACAAATTATTTTCCCATAAACAAAAAAGGAGTGAAAATTTCAATTTCAAAAACTAATTCTATAAGGTATTTAAAGAAAAACCTAATCACAATTTCATTACTTTGCTGAAATTTCGAGGGGAGAGTTTTGGAAGAGAGATATCTCAGGGAGAAGTTTGGGGTAACCAAATTATTCTGAAGATCAAAATTTGTATGTTATATTATAGAATCAAACAAAACCCCACATAGTAGAAATTTCGAGTATGTAAATTATTACTACATCACAATGCATGGTTTATTTATTTTCGTGTTTAGATTTTCTTATTGCTTCCTTTCATTTTATGTGGCTGCAAAATTTTACATTACAGTTTAAATCCATCTTTTGTTTCACAATTAGGATTTTTATTTTTAGAGATTTTAGATTTAATGGATTTGTAGCTTTATATATAAGTAGTTGGGTGCGATGGAACAACTTCTTGGGTCGAATTTGAAACCCAGTTGGCCCTGCCATTTTTTTTTTAAATTTAAAGAAACAAATGCTTACACAATTTTCGGTGCGTTCGAATTATTTAAACACACCGGTTCATTTATATTAATAGAACATTGGTAATGTCAGGATTGTTATGTTTTAAAATTTATTTTAGAGAAACACTTATGCATTTGTCGGTGCATTCGACTCATGCTAATGCACTGTTAATTGTGAAAGTGCACCGTTTTGATTCCCTATGATTTATAATAAATAAATCGCATTGATAAATGCATATATAACTATTTTTAGTTTGTTGGGGCTAACAATGTGTTCAAGTATGGCACACTGATGCGGTCATGTATGAGAAGCAACGATGTGTTCCGTATGCTTAAATGCATCAAAATGACAAACTTCATTTTTTCTTTTGAAGATGTGTAATTATCTTGTATATTATACTTAATAATTTTTCTATTTAGTGGTCTAAGTTATTTATTGATAGAAAATGTATGATAAGTGTTCAATGAAAAGCAATTCTAGTTGACATGATGGGAGCACATCCAAACTCGTGAAGAAGTAAAGTTCTTTGTGATTTTTGTATGAAATTAATATGTTTGAATTATTTGTAAACGTAACTAATATGCATTGGTTAATGTGTGACATGTAGATCTAAAAAATGGGGAATCTCAATAAGATTATTTGTAATCTAAGTGTAGAAGGACATAAAACCTTGATGGAAAAGTTGCAAAGGGATGAATTAGGTGAATAAAAAAGAAATCAATATGGATTTTTTCTTGGATTTTGAGTAATATTGTACTTAAGAATATTCGGTAATATGTTTCAAAACAGTCTAATTCGCATAGGTTGAATGTTATGCAGGGACTGGCAACAATAGAAGGGAATGCCATCATAAGAAAAACAAATTATGGAAGATCTCAATGATGATGAATTGGTTCTTAACTCATCTGGAGTGGTGTTGGAAGTTAATGAAAGGGGAAAAAAATTGATTTCATATAGTAGTTGTGATTTACTTATAACTACTTAAGATTTTATATTAGTTGTGATATTTATATTTATATTTTAATTTTATTTTGTTTACATTGGCCATCCTTGGATGTCTTCAAACAGGTGTTGATATACAAATAAGAACCATCAAAAGAATTGAATGGCACTGGGTTAGGTAAAGGTTGTGAGTATATGTCGGCGTATCAAAAATTGATTGTGGAATTTGTAAGTATCTATATTGTTTTACTTCTCTCATTTTATAATTAATAGAACACTAAAAATAATTTATATTAAATCTATGGTATGTTATGGGGTATAAAACTTGCAAGAAACAAAGTATTGAGTGCAGTCAACAAAAGATTTGTTGAAACTGTGGCATGAGATGTGGTTTTGAAGGAACGTGTATCATTCAAGACTCAATTCTTGTTATGATACGTCATTTTCAATTGACATTCCATTGTATTACCTATTTTAATTTTCATTATTCTCAACAATGTAGATACACTCATCACATTTTATTTTTATGTTTGTAGATGGAAGCTGAAGAAGAGAAAAAAAATTGAGGTAGTCAACAAAACATTCAACCAAATAACAAAAATCATGCAAATGGCTCGAGCACTGACAACAATTCCAACAAAGAGTGATGATCCATATATTTTGGATGTTAATGGAAGATGTTGTATATTTTGAAATATTTGTTTGTGAAAATCAGACATTTTGTATAATGTACTGCACATAGTGTCCCATTAAAAGACAACAAGTTACAGTGTAACATTTACGTGCATGTTGACATTTTGATTATTCTGGACTTTATGTTGTCCCATTTTGTATGAAAAATGGCATCTTATTTATATATAATAAAATGAAGTTTTTTATTCTATTACATTCTCGAGTGTCATGAAATGTTAGATTGGTAATTAAATATATGGATGATTAAATATTACAATGGAATTGAAAATTTATGATATAAGAAATTAATCCAAACATAATATCCAAATGCAATAATAAAAATTCAAATGAATACTACTGTAAAAATATGCCAAATTTTGATGAATAATGGAAATAAATAAAATAAAATAAAATATATATATTCTAGTGCGATGTAAGTAGTCACTATTCACCAAAGAGAAAATAGACACCGATGCATCTGATCTTATTAATCGCATCGGTTCTTTTTGAAAAATGTAGCACCAATGCATTTAAGAGGGTGTTACACCAGTGCACGTATAAGAAGTTAGAACATAGTCTTGGTGTTGCAGAATACTAGTTGCATGCCTTGAGGATTTTTCTATTATCACACTCCAATGTGGTACTATATATTAAATGCAACGTTAATTTTAAAAATAGAGTGACAATCATCACCCCAGTCAACTTTATCGGTTTGTTTTTCTTCAGTTATCACATTGGCACTTTTTAATAGTTCGTAAGCACCGATGCTTTTAATAGTTCGCAACATTCTGTGCAACATTTGATGTAAAGCACTAATGCTTACATTGTTATAAGGCACTGATATGTTTTAATAGTTTGTAAGCATTAGTGCTACAATTATATAAAGCATCGATGGATACATTGTTATAATGTTCAGGTGCGTTTAAATAGGTCATAAGCACTGGTGCTACATTTAGTATAAAGCACCCGTTCCTGTTAAAATTTTGGTGTGCATCAGTGCTATATGTATTTTCAAGCATTAGTGCACAAATTTGTATGTGCATCGGTGCATGTCTTGTTTTAAAAAGCATCAGTGTGTTTTACGTCTGTTAACACCATTATGATTTCTTTAATAAAGCACATAAAAAATAAAACCTCAGGAAAATCATCCCACTGCTAAGTTTCTTTTAATTATTACAAATTTTCGTAAAAGCCTCTGGTAAAAACCCAGTACCATTTGTGGAGGTTATATCGGAGTTTTTTTGAGAATTTTGACCAATCTCGTAACACTAAAAACCTCCACTATAACCTTTGCACAATACCTTTTCATTGTAGTGTTTTACTAGTCTAAATAATTTCATGCACATATTTACTAATCCATTACTATGTGAATTTATTATTTTTCTTGAATATGTTTATCTCACTCCTGGTGATTAGAGAGAGGATATAATATAGCTTGTGTTTGCGCTAGAGGGTGAAGGATGCATTTTTCATTTAAATCACCCCTTTTCTGCATTTTCAATCTCTTATGTTGACCTTTTATTCATTTTCCATTTTCCTTTGAAGATCATGGCCCCTATAACCATCATGTATGCATGATGTTGAGGTTTCTGCTGCAAATTGGCAAGGGATTTACTAAGGAAATAATTAACTTGATTTTAAATATTTTTCTATTTATTTCTTAAGTTTTATTCAAAATTTATCATTTTTTCAGGTACAGAGTGTTCAATTGTTGAATATGTTAAAATCTTGAAAGGGTAAATTTTATTTTTTTCATTTTTTAAAGGGTTTACTTAATTTATGCTTGTCAATTGAAGTACAATTTAATATTTCGTCCTTCATTTTTGAAGGGATGAAAGAATATATGCCCTTCAAATCAGGGAAAGTTTTAAGAACCCCCGCTAAATTTCTATGTATAATAAATGGGCGAATTCCAATGATATATAGGAAAATATGAAGGCTATTTTACCAATGTTATATTATGTATATATAATTTTTGGGCAAACCTCTCATTGAATTATATAATCTTGTAAAATTCTTGGCGAATATTTCACTAAATTTTTAAAACTTTGTAAAGTCTTTACGAATCTTTCACTAAATTATAAAACCTTGTAAAGACTTGGCGAATCTTTTATTAAATTATAAAATATTGTGAAGTCTTGGCAATTTTTTTGATAAATATTAAAACCATATATAGTAATAGGAAAACATAAAAATACTAAATAGGAGTGTTACGCTGCACCTGTACCCAACGCACCTTTAGGTGTAATCCAGGGAGATAGGGCCATTTTTTTCAACCAAGAGGGGCGTTATCGAGCAATCGTGGTAATGGCTGGGCCCTTTGGTCATTCTTTATGGGTACTATGTCTTAATGGCACTGTCGGCTGCCCTTTATTGGGGTTTTTAACCTTGGGGTTGGTGTCTGGGGCCCCTAAGGGTTGTCCACTGGGTCGTATGGCTCCATATCTTGTTTGTATGCTTTGGTGGCCTTTGCTTTAGTTGTGAGAGATTCTTCTCCCTTCACAACCACTTAGGACACCCTCCTAGCCCTTCAGTCAGTGGGTTCCTTCTCTCCCTAGCCTTATTTCCTCAATGGAAGACATCCTCCATGCTAGTCATTTTCATGCTTTGAGGAGGGTGTTGAGGGATTTTACAACATTCTAGGGGTTAGATGGGGTATAATGTCCTCCCTCCAGCTCACTCCAGCCTTTCGTTCGAAGTGATTTTCTTATTTGAGCGTATTTTGGCACTCGGGGATACAAATACCCCAGGTAGCTTCCTTGATCCTACCTTAGGCTATATTTTATTATTATTTTCCTTTAATTTTAAGTTGACATTTTATAATTACACTGTTGACTTATTTTAAGGTATGTATGCCTAGATATTTAAAACGTGAGTGTGAGATCATATAAACAGATCTCCTCACTTTCAATTTAAAGACATAACTTATGGGATAATACATTATGCACTTATTTTACCACTGTTAGGGTTTCTTTGGGTTTATGGTTAATGCAAGCTATTTTATGGCGATTCTTTGGTGAATCTCTGCTTTTGGTGATGCTTTGATTTGTTGGATGAACACAAGAACATGGAGGTTTGTCTTATTATCTCTTTGTTTGAATGTTGGTGGATGCGCACAATCAAGAATTAGTGGTAGCCCTAGTGCTGCACTTTTTCCTAGGATAGGCCATTACCTTCCATTCTTGTCACCTTAGCAAGGTGAGGCACGTCTCCTTGTGAGGGTTCCCTAGGGTTTCTCCTTAGTTTTTCTAGGCTACTTGCTTGATCTAAGAACCCTTCCTCACTAGGTTAGCCATCCTACCTAGAATCCTTAGGTTGGGTAGGGATTTTTCTAGGGTAGAGTTTCCCTTAGGTTTTCACACTTTTTATTTTCTAAAAAACCTAGCTCTAAGGTTAGTTTAGGATTATTTTTAGGTTAAATTAAGGTCTAAATTTTTTATAAAAATCTCATAAAAATCAAATATTTGGCCAATTTAGGGCTTCTCGAAATTTTTCGGCTCCTACAATTACGGGACCTAAAATTCCATGCCTAAAATCTTGGGACCTAAAATTCTGCACCCTACCTAAAATTTCGGGCCCTAAATTTTCGAACCATAAAATTCGGCACCCTAAATTTTCAGGCCCTAAAATTTCACTTCCTAAAATTTCGGCCCTAAAAGTTTGTGCCCTAAAATTTCGTGCTCTAAATTTTCGCACCCTAAATATTTGAGCCGTCCATTTTACTCAGTTGTACCTTCCCTTGCACTTCAATCCATTGAACCCTGCGAAATGACAAGCAAGCATCAGTTAGATGGTCACTATCCTTTGTTGGTATGAATTGGAAGGACATTGTTAATGCTAGTTATTTCTACTATTGCATACTATTTATGATATTGTTACTAATAAACACATGCATCTTGCTTTCAAAGTTGATGCAGATTATTTGGTAAATGCTTGACTAAATGCAAATTGTTGTTTCTTATACTAAAGTGAATGCCTAAACTACTACTATTGTCATAAAATTATCATGCGTGATTGATACATACTGATGTACATGTGCTTTAAATTATTATTTGATAAGGATAAATACTTATGAAATGCTTGTATTTTTGCTAATTCCTACATATTGCACTTTTTATCTACGTATTAGAACTAATTAGTTATGCAATTGGATTATCCTTGGATGAATGGAATTGTATTATTCATATCCTCTTCTAGAATCCATTGGGCACTGGTCACTAATCATACACACATAGTAGATATATTTGGTGTCTAAGTGTCTTTTGCAGAGTTACATAGGGCTGTTCCCTAGGAGGTTTCAACTTCCGAAGAAGTTTTGAGATGTGACTAAGGTGACAGTGGTTACTCTTTCGACATATGCTTGCTGGTGGATTGGACTGCCATTTCAACCGGTAAAATTTTGGCTCCGTTGCGGGGGACTATTTTAAAATTTGAAGTGGTTGATCCAGAGTCATTCACACCCTGGTAAGAACGACATTCAGTAAGAAATTAGAGGTAAGTCTTTCTTGGTATTTTGAAAATATTATTGTCAAGGACTAATCTTGCAGATCTTACATGGCAACCACACAAAGAAGAATCTTGACAAGGCTTCACATTTTGGCACCATTGCCGAGGACCTTTTCAAAATTTGAAGCGGTTGATCTAGAGTCATTCACACCATGGAAAGAACGACATTTAGAAAATTGAGGTAAGCATTTCTGGGTATTTTGAAAATATTATTGTCAAGGACTAATTTTTCATATCTTACCTGGCGACTCCACAAAGAAGAAGCACGACAAGGCTTAACATTTTGGCATCGTTGCCAAGGACTTCAAATTCATTGAGGTGACTTATCCGGGAAAGAACAACATAGTTGGTAAGCCTTGAGTCCTCATTGTACATGATTGCATATATATTTAGGACTAACCTGCAAGATTATTTGGCAACTCCATAAAGAACTTAGGCTACCCCATCAATCATGTACGTCTTTCCTTTCGATAGTTTGGTGAGATTTGTTAAGCTAACTTGGCAGGTCTTTCCTGGTGACTCCATTGAAGAAAAACTAAAGAAGATCAAAGAAAACATTTCAAGCAAGCAATATGGGGATTCTTTATCGATTTAATTTCTCAAACATCCTAGGTTACCCAAACAAGTTCAACCAACATCGTTGTCTTAAGTCTATCTTGACATTTCACAAGGATGAAGATACAGTTGCGACACATGTTACAAAGCTTAAAGAAGTCCTTGCGACGAGGGATATTACGGATGAGGGTATGACTATATAATTGTTTGTGATGTCCCTTGGTCTAGTAGGGAATGAGGACATGGATGCTTGGTATGATGGAATTCCCCCTGGGGGGATATCCTCATTTCGATAGTTGATCAAAGTATTCTGCGACCAGTGGGATCCTAGCGTTAAGAAGGAAATATTGAAGACTATGAATGATGAACAAGCCTAAGAAGATCCTGAAGTAATCCTTGATGACGAAAAATGAAGATCAAGAATCCATAAGTGAAGAAACCTAGGAATGCACAAAATTGATAAAATTTCCTTGTCCTCCATTGATGATCTCTTATGATGTTTTGGCTCTCCTGGAAGAAAGTTACGAAAAATATGGAAAATGATAATTATTGGGAGTTACTCGGTCCACCGGTATATGAATCTTAGAGACCTTGCAACATCGTGTTGGATCCACTCCCTGGTATATGTATGTGAAAGGAAGTCTCCCCTCTCATCAGTGAAGTTCACACTATCTTCCAGCCCATCAGGCCCCTGTATCAACACTCCCAACATCATCTTGTGGTGAGTATTGAAGAAATTGTTCAACCCTTTCTACCATACCTTGGTAAATCATTAATGATACATCTCAACAAGGTAGGAGTAGGTAGGTGGACATGTACGATTTTCATTCCTCAGTTTCATGGCATTCACTGTTTATCTTTTCATTTGAAACATGAAGGTATAGATTATTTTGCTGACAACTTCAAAATTTCAAGGATGATTTGGAATACTAAATTGGTTGTGAAGAAGATAAGTAATATACATGTAAATCCAAATAAATCCTTAGGTGGATGCAGGGAGAATATGTTGTTAACGTATGAGGATATGAAAAGATCTATTTTATCAACTACTTTTCTAGATCAGAGTCTCGTAATAAATTACAGGATTTTTTTTCTCAACAACAGGATATGATGGAGGGGACCCATAGATAAGTCCTCTATAAGCATGGATCAACAAAGCTTGTCAAAGTGATGATCCTTCGTGGCACTGATTTCAAATATCCTAAGTTCTTCGGATGGTCCATTTTTCTTTCCTCATCTGAATAAATATCTTGGTACGTACTCTACATATCATCAACGTTAACCTGGACTACACAAAAGGACAAAGGTAAGATGATAGGTATGAATTTCTTACTTAAATGGTTACATTGGTGGTATGCTTTTACTTAACCTATGTTGGATACCAGGTTTGGTTAGGTTAGTTGGATTGGGCATATTTTTGTGCATTGCATTTGATGTCTTTTCATATTTTAGTTAGTTTTCATTATTCTTAGTTTGTTTCCCTCATTTTGGGAACAAGGAAAGACGAAAGTGTCTTCCTCTAGATGCTTTAAATCCATTTGGACATTTGATATGTGTGTAGGGTATATAGGTACCAGTAGATTCACAGGTTCTCGAGCACTCCCGGGAAGAGCACTCATCCCGCAGTTGGAGCCAGTGTTACACTGCACCTATACCTAGCGCACCTTCAGGTGTAACCTAGGGAGAGAGGGCCATTTTTTTCGATGAGGAGGGGGGTTATCGAGCAATGGTGGTCATGGCTGGGCCCTTTGGTCATCCTTTAGGGGTACTATGGATTAATGTCATTGCTAATTGCGCTTTATTGGGGGTTTTAACCTCGGGTTGGTGTCTGGGGCCCCTAAGGGATTTCCATTGAGTCACATGTCTCCATATCTTGTTTATATGCTCTAGTGGTCTTTGCTTCAATTGTGAGACATTCATCTCCCTTAACAACCACATAGGATACCCTCTTGGCCCTTCATCTAGTCGGTTCCTTCTCTCCCCAGCCTTATCTCATCAGAGGAAGAAATCCTCCATGCCATGCTATTTTCATGCTTTAAGGAGGGTGTTGAGGGATTTTAAAACATTCTAGGGGTTAGATGGGGTATAACGCCCTCCCTACAACTCAATGCAACCTTTCGTTCGAAGTGATTCACTTATTTGAACGTGTTTTGGCACTTGGGGATACAAATACCCTAGGTAGCCTACCTTGAGCTACCTTAGGCTATATTTTAGTATTATTTTCTTTTAATTTTAAGTTGACATTTTATAATTACAAATTGATTTATTTTAAGGCATGTAGGGCTGGATATTTAAAAAGTGAGTGTGAGATCATATAAATAGTTATTCTCACTTTCAATTTAAAGACATAACTTATGGGATAATACACAATGCACTTGTTTTACCCCTGTTAGGGTTTCTTTGGATGGATTCGCTCCTTTTGAGGAAGTTTTCTAGTTAATGCAAGCTATTTTCTGGTAATTCTTTGGTGAATCTTTGTTTTTGGTGATGCTTCTATTTGTTGGATGAACACAAGCACATGGAGGTTTGAATTCTTATCTCTTTGTTTGAATGTTGTTGGATGTGCATGTTCAAGTCTTAGTGGTAGCCCTAGTGCTGCACTTTTTCCTAAGATAGGCCATTACCCTCCATTCTTGTCACCTTAGCAATTCATGGCAAGTATCCTTGTGAGGGTGCCCTAGGGTTTCTCCTTAGTTTTTCTAGGCTAGTTGCTTGACTTAAGAACCCTTTCTCACTAGGATAACCATCTTCCCTAGAAGCCCTAGGTTGGGTAGGGATTTTGCTAGGGTAGTGTTTCCCTTGGTTTTCACACTTTTTCTCTTTTAAAAAACCTAGTTCTAAGCGTAGTTTTAGGTTAAATTCAGGTATGAAACATTTATAAAAATCTCATAAAAATCAAATATTTGGCCAATTTAGGGCCTCTTGAAATTTTTAGCTCCTAAAATTCAGGGCCCTAAAATTCTATCCCTTAAAATCTCGGGCCCTAAAATTTCGTGCCCTAAAATTCTACACCCTAAATTTTCGAGCCATAAAATTCTGCTTCCTAAAATTTCGGGCCCTATAATTTCGCGTCCTAAATTTTCGGGCCCTAAATTTTCTGCTCCTAAAATTTTGCACACTAAATTTTTGGGCCCTCCCTTTTACTCAGTTGTACCTTCCCTTGCGCTTCAATCCATTGAACCCTACGAAATGACAAGCAAACATCCGTTAGATGGTCACTATCCTTTGTTGGTATGAATTGGAAGTACATTTTTAATGCTTGTTATGTTTATTGCTGCATACTATTTATGATATTGTTACTAATAAACACATGCATCTTGCTTTCAAAGTTGATGCAAATTGTTTGGTAAATGCTTGGTTACATGCACATTGTTGTTTCTTATAATAAGTGAATGCCTAAACTACTACTACTGTCATAATAATTAGCATGCCTAACTGATGCATACTGATGTACATGTGCTTTACATTATTATTTGATAACGATAAATAATTATGAAGTGCATGTATTTTTGCTAATTCCCACATATTGCACTTGTTATCTACGTATTGGAACTAATTAGTTATGCAATTGGGTTATCCTTGGATGAATGAACTTGTATTATTCATATGCTCTTCTAGATTGCATTAGGAAATGGTCACTAACCATACACACATAGGAGATATATTTGGTGTCTAAGTGTCTTTTGCAGAGTTACATAGGGCTCTCCCCTAAGAGGTTTCGACTTTTGAAGAAGTTTGGAGAAGTGACTAAGGTGACAGTGGTTACTGTGTCCACATATGTTTGCCAGTGGCTTTGACTACCATTTCAACTAGTAACAAGGAGATAAAATATTAATAAATAATCACATAACAAACCCTCTTTTGGTGGTAGTTTGGTACCTCACTCTAACTATCACAGTACATATAAGTTGACCATACTCTCGGAATATTCTTGAAAAACAACAATGGAAGTTTTCATCACTGCAACAAATAGAATCAATGTTAATACAAGAGACCACCAACACCTTGATCCTCATTTATCTCTTCATGCTATTACAAGGGACCACCAACAACTCATTTATGCACACACTATTTAGTTAGTAACTTGAACTTAGTTTGTTAGAATTTATAGTGTCCTACTTGCTAAATAGTGGAAATGAAATTTGAATTTCATATGTATTATAATCTATCATTATAAAAAAATGTCACAGTACCCCTGTTGTAATCAAGTCCCAAGCTGTTTAAAAAGTGGAGTCCTTGTCCCTGCTTCCATCCCCGAACCCATGTTTTCTGGCAACTTAGATGATAACATTTTTCTAGTTACTCTAATCTATTGCGATTTGGACCCCTATCTATATTTGACCTACAATCAAACAAAAATGTGACACTCTCAATTCTAATTACAACTGAATACCCATCTATCCAACTATCTCAACCTGAAAGTCTCAACATAACAATAAATAATATCATGATAGGGTTTTATCCCATTCTACAAGAAGTTCAACTATAAAACCTTATCATCACCCAAATCACATAACATCACCATATAGAACAATATCACTTGAAATAAAACTTATCTACATTTATAAATATCAAAAGACCAATTCAACTTGTTTCCAAATGTATACAGAAAGGCAATTCAAATAAGTCATATTAAAATACTGCAATATACAATTCTAGAGAGAATCAAATGAGGGTGGATAGGCATACCATAATTATGTTAAGAATTATCCCATTTCTTTAACAATGACAACATCAAGTGAAAATATTACAACAAGAACAAATACATAACCATCTCGAGACCCTATTTGAACGATAAAGTATCTTTCAAGGGGGAGATAATGTAATATACATAAAGTATGTATACACTACATAATAATACATTAAAATAATAGCGATAATAAATAAACACGTGATAATTGAATTGATGATCGTGTTTGTTCATGAATCAATCATTCAAATATTTTCGTCCTTTATCTAGAGTGTGCCATCATGCCACCCAACTACTTGTCATTATGTTGCAGTTTTTAGTAAATTAATTATATGCTTAAAAAAATTAGAATAGCTTTACTTCAATGATACTATGGCACATTTAAAAAAAAAAAAACCACAAGCTACAATTTGCTTTTAAAAAAAAACCAACAAGCTACAATTTACTTTTAAAAAACAAACCAACAAGCTACAATTTCTTGTTGAATCTACAATTAGGTCCTTTTACCTATCTCAATTTTTCCTTCACAATACTCTAACACACTTTAAAAAAAATAAACCAACAAGCTACAATTTACCCTAGGTTGGTGAATCTACAATTAGGTCCTTTTACCTACTTCAATTTTTCCTTCACAATAATCAAAGAGAGTTTTGCTATACAAATAGACTAGAAGCAATGGCAAATCCTTTCACATAATGTATCTTTCTCATAATGTATCTGCAAAACACAATTTCCTCTTTTGATTAACACAAAGTTAACAAGATATTATACTTTAGTTTTTAGTTTATGCACAATCCTATAGTAATAAACCCCTAAATAGAAGACTCATAACCCATTTCTTTTATTCTAACAAACAAAATTTACTACTATTAAAGTAAACCTTTTATATTCCTTCAAACAATTCTATCCTTTAAAATCTCAATCATTCCCCCATTGGAAGTTGAATTTGGCTCCCTTTAATTATTTCAACCTTTTACTTTATTGTGCTCTTCATTCTCTTTTTACTGGTACAATCTTCTATGCAATTTCCAATTATTTGACCACTCCAAAACACACTGCACAAAGCACTTTGCTTCAACCATATGTGTTATTATTAATAACAAGAGAAATATCAATATTTCAAGGAAATCAACCATATAGCAAAATTGTTCACATGCTGATTGCCAATGTGCCAACCACAAGTAAATCATCAAAACCTTAGTACATAATATATTAAGAAATCAAACCTCTTCAATATAAGAGAACCAACAAACTCTTACACTCAATCAATAAAATACAAGATATGTATTACATAATGTATCAAAACATTTCCATTAATAAACCAATTCTCAAGTTGCATGTTTACAAACTACAAGCATATTTTTACTCTAATTACCATTGAACAGTCATATAATGCATTCACAAAGAACATAATCTATACATAAAAAAACATGTAACATAAAAGCATATAATACATTAATAGTAAACAAAATATTTAGAGAGGTGTCATGTTGGAAAACGCAAACTTATTTTTAGATCACAGTAAAGACAATAGGTACATTAAGAAGGAAGTTTGAAAAAGATAAAAAAAAAATAACAGATTGTATATCATATTTTGTGCATAACTGCTCCATTTCTTTCATGAAGGAGAATAATTTTATGGAGCAAATACATCATATATCACCTCTAGCCTAAGTGCTTAAATAATAAATATAACCGGCTCACACAAATTTGTTACCATTTTCCTGAACATTACAAAGTTATTGAACAAATTTACCGAACTGCTCCATTCACATCATGTTACAAGGTGCATATGGTTAGGTCACAGAAATGTAAAATGATGAGGATATAAACCAGTTGAGACTCCAAATGAGTAGTTTCAAGTTAAAGTAATCTTCGTGACTGTTTTAGCTCAGAATTCTCAAAGGTAAAATATATAATTGAGAGTGACGAAACTTAAAGGTTATCCCTGCTATGTTTTAGGGGATTTCTTTCCTCTCATTTCATTTGCCTTTCTCTTGGCACTTGTATGCTGGCCGATTTATTAAACGAAACGAGAAACGAAGTTTCCAGGTTTCGCACTTATAAGAAACGAGGAGAGAGAAAAACAAAAAAATTGAATTAATTAAAATATATAAATTAAATATTGTGATAATTTACAGATTTTAGTACTGGACTTAGTTCGGCATTTTAAACTCCAAGCTCCAACCAGCTTCACCCAGTGAATTTTAGGCTCAGAGCAGAGTCCAGGATCGTCCAACCGGAAATTGAAGAATGGAAAACAATTCACTGTAGGTTTAAAGCGGAAAACATAGTTCTTGTGAAATCATAAATTTACCTATTTTTACCTATTTTGCAAATGGATGCCTTTTAGATTGCAAAATTTACCTATTTTGGGAGAGGGTTTTTTTGATCTAAAATTGCATCTTAAAAGTTTTTTTAAATAGACCGGACAAGCCAACCAACATGGTCGATCGCTTGTTTGGGTGGGCACTTCGATTTTTAGTATTTACTTGATCAGTCTACATTTCCTTGTATCTTTTTTACTGTTACCAACTAGCTGCTTACTTTATCATGTCCCGAACAGCAAGCAGCCGACTTTCACCGACCTTAGAGCCACCTTCCTCTAGACAACATGAACAGATAATATAGGTAACAGACCTGCCCTATAACTTGCTTTCAGAGATACTTGGAACTTCCGCTGAAATCCTAGGAGAGAGAGGGAGTGCTGAGGTACCAGTCCTCTTGCAATAGCACGATCTCAACTCTACTTGCCGCACTACCAATCAAAAATCTAAAAATTAAACCCCGAAATTAACCAGTTCCAAAAAAACGGAAATTCGTTTTTTATAAAACGCTCGGAGAAACGTTGAGTTTTTTAAGAAACGGATTTTTGGCTGCAGAAACGAAAACGGCTGTAAAAAACGGCGTTTTCCATCTCGTTCACGTTTCTATAACGTTTTCTTTGAGAAACGTAGACCACCGTCACGTTTCTGGTAACATATGCTCATGTCGTTAGCCATACGACTCAGACATTTTCATTTTTATGTTATTTAGTATATATGACATTAAGTATTGGAATAATATTATCATTGGGAGGATCAGACATTAAGCTAGGAATAATGCCAATTTAAGAGCTTTAATGCTTTCATGGATTACGAAGATTTCATAATGAATTTCACAATGATTTACTATTGATATTATCCTGTAATTGACTTGTTATTGCAGAGAATTATTTGCTAACGTCTCTACAGAATCTCTTTAGTATTCAAATATGGAGTTTGTTGTACAACATAAATATATCAAGTCCAACTGTCTATTGGAACATTCATTTTTGGAGAGAAGTATCAAGCACTATTCCAAGTCTAAAAAGATATTACTAGTTGGGGAGGGAGACTTTTCATTTTCTTTAGCTCTGGCCAATGCATTTGGGTCTGCGAAAAACATGGTTCCCACCTCTCTGGACGGTAGAGGTCTCAAATATTTCCTCCAACATTTTCTTTTTTGTTTCGGTTGTTTTGTCTTATATACTTGTTGATGTTTTCCTTGTAATCTATATCCATCTATATATGTGTGCGCTTAATGAAGAGAAGGTGCTACACTCGTACAAATCATCCCAACAAACACTGCCAATTTTGGATAGGCTTGGAGAAATAATATTGCATGGGGTTGAGCAAACTTACTTTAAAAGCATCATATTTTTAAAAGCATCATATCATATCTACCCTCATGCAGGTTTCTATGGAAAGAAAGAAAATAAAAAGTTATAAAGTAAGTTTCTTAAACCTTGAACAATTCTCTGTTGCAACAATGCCTATTCAAGTGGAATATTTTTACCATTAAATAATGAGAATTCCATTGTGTGGATTGGAGCATGCATCCACAATTGCATAAAAGAGTTTTATAGTTGGTGAACTATGTTTTGCCATGCTAAGCAGAAAGCACCATCACCGCTTGAAGATGTTCTTCAAGAATGCAAGGACTATGCTGAGTGAAAGTGGAGAAATTCATGTTATGCACAAAGAACATGGTCCTTATAAAAGATGGGAGTTGGTGAAACAAGCAGAAAAAGTGGATTTCTTTTGAAAGGATCAATTCGCTTTAAAATAGACAATTCTCCTGGATATACTAATAGAATAAGTGAAACATTCTTTTTGGGAAAGTGTCAGACTTATAAGTTTCTCGTGGGGTAAAGGTCTACCTTAACTGTTATACCTCTCAGATGCCCCTGAGACCGGTTAGTGAATGGGTTATAAAATGGCCCTGGGTATGACTCTCCTCTAGTTCAGGTAGGGTTTAAGAGAAATCCTTTCATCTTAGGTTAGTTGTAGATATACAACATACATAGGTCCTTCAGCGTAAGGTTGTAATGTTACAGGCTACGGGTACTTTGCCCTCCAAAATCATTTCTACTTGGTCTCTATTAGGCCTTCTATTAGGCCTTCAGAGGGTCTCTATTAGGCATTCAGATGCCTCTCAGACACTGTTTGATGTGTATTTGTTCCTTTTTGACCTTTATGTGCCTTTATCAGAAGCCAATAACTCCAGAGGTTATCAAGCTAAGTGACTATGAAGTGACTTGTTTGAAATTTTCCTTTGTAGGACTGCATCATTACATTGTTTACTTATACTCGGAAACTATCCTTTTGCAGTATAGTTTTCCTTTACTCCGAAACTATCCTTTTGCAGTATAGTTTTCTTTTACTCCGAAACTAACATTTTGCAGTCCAGAGATTTGTCTAGGGGTAAGAATATTCGTGCAATAAATTTGTGTGTTTGATATTTTCCTTTGTAGGTTTGCATTATTGCATAGTTTGCTTATACTCCAAAACTATCATTTTGCAGTCCAAACATTCTTTACAAGTGGGATTTAATGGCCATTCCAGTTGTATTGCCAAAATTTTCTGTTGAAGCCTCAACATAAATATTCAATGAGGATGTTTTGGAACTTGAGTCTAAAACGCGAGTGAAGATGGTAGGTGAAATGCCAAAGATAAATTTAGAAACTTCATATAATTACGAATGCAAATGAAAAAATCATCCAAAGTTAAGGATTTGCAAGGTAAAGGAATGACACACTCCATAACAATGCGCAAACGTGGAGAGTAGAAACAAATATTGATGAACAATCAGATGAAGATTTAATCTTAAGAGATGATACAATCAAAAGAAAAGGGGCACTCTTTAAGAGGGCTATTTTGAATCTTGAATATGAAAGATAAGCAAGGAAGGTTGTTGAAACAAAACAAAAAAAAGGCTTAGAGACTACATCAAATCAGTTTATGGCCATTCCAAACATTCTCTGTAAGAAGGAACTAATGGAAATTCAAGTTGTAATGCCAAATGTTTCTGATGTCTACAGGGAAGTTTTTTAGGCGAAATTTTTTAAACTCCAGACATTCTTTACATGCTCGAATTAACGACCACTCAGGTCGTATTGCCAAACATTTCCACTAAAGCTTTGCAGAAAAAATTAAGGCATATCAAGAAAGAAAGGAAAGAAAGGATGGCATATGAAGTGGAAAAGGTGGATTCAGGGCCTTCATTTAAACACTTGAAGATGATTGTAGATGAAGGAATCAATAGAACAGATGAGTTTGCAACGGAGATAAATGACATATTCCATCAAAACACACAAACATGGAGAGTAGGAAAAAAATTGGTAGGACAATTAGATGAAGCGATAAACTCAAAAGAAGTTGAAATTATTAAGAAAAAGAGAAGCCTTGAGGAACCTATTTTGGAGGTTGAATATGAAAGACAAGCAAGGAAGGTTATTAAAACACGAAAATATGGCTTGGACATGACATTGAATCATTTAATAACCATCGTAGACATTCATTACAAGTGGGAATTAATGGCCAATCAAGTTGTATCAACAAATGTTTCTTTTGAAGCCTATGACAATTAAATAAAGGTAGATATTGCGGAATCTAAATCTGAAATGCAAGCAAGGATAGTAGGTGAAATGGAAAAGGAAGATATAAAGACATTCTTTACAAGCATTCTAGACATCCTTTACCAACAAGGATTAATGGTCATTCAAATCATATCACCAAAGAATTTTTCTAAACCTTATGCAAAAATTTTCAAGGGTTATATTTTGGAACTTGAATATGGAAGACAAATTTTTCAAGGGTTATATTTTGGAACTTGAATATGGAAGACAATTGAGGATGAAAAAGGAAGATTCAGAGATCTCATTTAACTACTTCAAAATGCTTGCAGATAATGGAATATATCAAAGTGATGAGTTTGGAAGATAAACGGATGACACCCTCCATCAAAGTGCAGAGACTTTTAGAGTAGAAACAAAGACAGTTGAATAATTAGATGAAGCCACGGGGGATTCACCTTGTTGAGCAATATCTTATCGCGTTCATTCATAAAGGGGGGTTTTTAATTGTAAAAAATAAGGTCAATATCTTGTAGGTATTGGGGCCAAGGAATAGGGTATGGGTAGTTTATAGGTATTGGAAGGGGGGTATAAAAAGGGGTTTCTAGTAAAAATAAGGAATATTGTAAAAATAGGGTTATTTTAATTGGAAATATGTATTGGGAGGGGGGCTCAACAAATGATTTTTGTAAGTAATTATCAATATCTAGTGACATTATGGGTATTCTTTAATATCCCACAAACAAATGAACTATGACATGGTTTCACTAAGTGAAGACCCTATGGATGAAGATTCAAACTTGAAAGAAACGCAATTAAGAGAAAATTTACCATCCTTAAGGATGATATCTTGGAACTCGAAGCTGAAGGCATGCGATAAAGGCTGTTGAAACAAAAAAAGTAGGTTTGGAGACCATGCTTAATTACTTGAATATAAATTTAAATAGAATACAACAAAAGTGATGAATTAGAGAGCCAAAGAGATGAGGTCATTTGTTAGCTGGAAGAAGCTTGTAGAGAAAAAACAAATATTTCCAAACAATGTGATGAAGTATCTGGAGAAAGGAATGATGCCCTTGAATCTAACTTCAAACAAATAGGTTCTTTACAGAACAATATTTCACCAAATCATTTGGATTCTCAAATTATAACATGATCAATTCAAAAACCTTTTTAGTCACAAGGTTGTCATCAATAAACTCCCAACATAGCTTCTAGAGATTAAGTACCATAACATCTAATACTTATAAAAGTAAAAACATGATTGATTTTATCTTATATGTGTTAGAATTTTAATGGTTATACAATATCTAAAAACATTTAGCATCATAACATCATAACCATATGCAAAGGATCACTGAAAGAAAGACAAGCACAACCACACAAACGAAGTATTTACTTGGGAAACCCTCATGGGGAAGAAAACCCAACAAAACTTCTTTAATATAGAATTCGACCAAGTACATTGTAATACCCCAAGAAAAATAATAGAGGTTCCCTTTCTGTAGCAGACTACTCTTCCCTCTCTCTCTTGTGCAATGCTTTAGTGAAAGTTTGTATGAATGAGAGAGGCACTCACCTATTTATATTCATTAGGCGAGTGACTCAAATAACTAACTAGGTCTTCCAGGTTCTCTAATTAGGGTCGACCTACCTAGGGAGACTCAAAATAACATTTATAAAATACTTTTGTGGGTACTATTTCCCCAACTTACAACAGAGGTTTTACCTCATGACTTTTACATGACCAATTACATCAAGGACATCTACAAATGAAGGAATAACATCTTCGAAGGAGGAATACAATAAAAGTACAATCGTATATCTTCTAAAGTTACATTTCTTTAACACTCCCACTTAATTAGGAAGGTATTCTATATCATCAACAACCACCACCATAACTGTACATATGATTGGTGAATTTCTATATGGCATAGGAAGTTTTAGAGCAACATCATTCTCCTTCATCATCAATTTGGAACTACATCATCATCAATATGTGAATACTAAAGCATCCTCATCTGCAACATCAGTATGTGAATACTAGACCATATTCTGCAACATCAGTTTGTGAATACTCGAATCATCTTCTGCAACATCAATATCTGAATATTGGATCATCTTCTGCAACATCAGAATGTGGATACTGAATCATCTTTTGCAATATTAGTATGTGTATACTGAATCATTTTCTGCAATATTAGTATGTGGATACTGAGTCTTCCTCTACAATATCAGTATGTGGATACTGAATCTTCTTTTGTAACATCAGTATGTGAATATTGAATATTCTTCTACCACATCAGTATGAAAATACTGAATCTTCTTCTTCAACATCAGTATGTGAATATTGAAACATCATCATCATTTGCAAGATCAATATGTAAATACTGAAATAACAACAACATCATTAGCATGTTAGTGATAAAGCAACATCATCAATAATTGTTATATCATCATCTGCATCATCGACATAGAGATGTTGGAACATTATCATCAACTTAAAAAATGTTGAAACAACATCATCATCATCGGTATATAAATACTGGAACAACTCATCATCAACAACACAAAAATTTTGAAACAACATCATCACCATCAGTATAGAAATACTGAAACTGGCTCATCAACATCACAACAACATCAGTATGAAAATTTTGAACCTACCACAACAACATCAGTATGAAAATACTAGACCTCCCACATCAACATCAGTATGAAAATATTGAACCTGCCACAACAACATCATTATGAAAATATTGAACCTACCACATCAACATCAATATGAAGATACTGAACATCAATATGTAAATACTAAACCTGCCACAACAACATCAATATGAAAATACCGAACCCACCACATCAGTATAGGAATACTGAAGCCACCTCTTTCCCATTGGCCATCTTGGATTAGCACCTCGGTGGGTTCTCTGGTGGATCCATCTGAGCATTTTTCTAACTTACTAACCCTTTCGGGTCGACAAGCTTAGTCAGATAGATTAATCTCCTTGGGGACCAAACAATTCTTGTCTTTCTTACTAACCCTTTCGGTCCAAACAAGCCTAGCCATACATACTAATCCCCCCTAGGGTTAACAGGACTCGTCTGACTTACTAACCATTTCGGTCCAACAAGCCTAGTCAGACATACCCTCCTCTAAACTGGGCTACCACACCACTGCAACAAAAAATCCTTCTACCATCTTCTTCACTCCCTCTTTCGATGGAGGTCCCTTCGGACTAGGCCAAGCTTGTATTGAAAATATTCAAACTTTACATGAGACATAGTCTTAGTCAACACATCTACCACTTGTTCCCATATAGGAACATACTTGATCTTTATAGCTCCCTTCTGCAACTTGGTCTTTATCATTATTTTCTTGTACATCTACAACTGTGCATTGTACATCCACAACTTCATAATTTATTCTCTTGTATATTTGCAACTTTAACGTACATCAACAACTGCATAATTCTTCTCTTGCAACTTTATCGTACATCAATAACTGCATCATTCTTCTCTTGTACATCCGTAACTTCATCATTCTTCTCATGTAGGTGATTACATACAGTCCTTCCTACAAGTCAAATATAGTTGTATGCTTAGAAACATTTCATAACTTATTTATAATGAAAAATTCTTATGCATGAAGATATATGCCATATAATCATGCAACTATTTCAGTAACTACAACATTCATTCATATCCTGTATTTATACGGTAACTTTTTAGATGTCTTCCATCTCTACCAAGACATTATTACGAGTGTGCACTACTCCCAACATGTTAGCAAATATGTTTCATTCTAGATAAGTACCAATGGAATGTTGTACAACACCATAAGCCACTTACCCATAATATGCATATTAGTAATAAACTGTTCACAAAATAAAATACTCTAACATGCATAATACACTTCCTAAATCTAGGAACATATCTATGTACACAACTAAACAACTAGATATATAGGAAATGACAATTCAAAAACTTATCTTTGTTTGTTTGGTGGACTCCATCTTCATATCTGTCTTGTTGCATGAGTTATTGGAGTCTCTAACAACATGCTCTACTTCATCGTATGATTCTAAGGACCTGATCCTATCTTTCTCATGATTGGTAATACTGAACAAGTATTCTTACACCACATATCACATAGAACTATGCATTGATGTTGAGTCTATGTGTCCTACAAATGCATCCTTCTTATCCAATGTTGAAATAGATAAGAGTATGATCTTCTTCTTTATTGGTAGTATTTTTCTAGATTAAATTACATATTCCTCAGTAGTTGAGGAATCTTCCCTTGCTTTCTTTTCAGCTGCAATATATTCATTCTTGGTTGCATTGAGAGCAACACTGGTCTTATTTTTGCAACATGCTGGAGTGATTTTTCTGTTTGTAGCACTGTCAACTCAATCAGAGTCATCATATCCTTGCAGGAATATCCTCTAGTCTCTCGCATGTATGAGGCCATATTCAAGTGTACCCTTCATGTACCACACCACGTGCTTCGCCACAACCATGTGAACACATCTCGGCTCCGCAAAGAAAATATCCGACCTCATGTTCGTTAAGTATATCAACGAACCAGTCTTATGCCCGTAGATGGTGACATCAACTATTTCTGAAGTAGGATCACACATTGACTCCAAGATTGGTTTCATTGGTGTATCCTGTTAGTGCCATAAATTTTTCTCATACTACTAGAAGAACAAGCCAACACAATCTCAAATAAAAATAAAATAAAATTGGTTTTAAGGGTTTTGGTTTTTAGTTTTGGTTGAAAACTTCATCAATCAAAGAGGAAATAAACAACAACAAGATAATACATAATAGAATCATGCAAGTTTGATAAACTGGGATCAAACACATTTCAATAAACCATAAACATTACATATGAAAAACTAACTTCATCCACAGGCTATAAGCATTTACATGAATAAACCTTTAAACATGAAAGGAAATTATAGACTGAGCAATCAACCATATCAAAAATGAAAAAGCATAACAGGTAAAAGGGCTTATCAGTTTATATATAATCAATAACATTCATCCACTTACATAAGAGTTATAAGTGCTAGCTTGAGAAATCAAAGCTCCAAAAGCCTCTCCTTGAGTGAAAAATCCCACCACAAAACTGTATGTTTGTCTTCCTTTTATCATTACAAAAGTAAATTAGTTCCATAAATACCTTCTAGGTTGAAATTTGAAATAGTTACATTGTAACTCAAAATCTTGAAAGACAATTAACCCAAAAATAACAAATCGGATTTGGGGAAATTTGGTGAATTTCTGAAAATTTGGGTCTCAAAGACGCCTTCATATCTCTCGATCCGGGACACCTGTGCAAAACATGAGAGAGGTTTTTTTAAATGAGTATGTTATGAACAAAAACCTATCTTGGTTTTTCAAAATTCCCCTTAAATTTATTGGAATATGTTCTGAAAATGTGTGACTAAAACAAGAAATTATTAAATAATTCAAACCCTAAAAATAGGACACAAAGATGAATTCAAATCTCTCAAACGATAACAACTGTTGAAAAAATAAGAGAGGTGTTTGTGAATGAGTCTGTTGTGGACAAAAACCTCTTTTTTTTTTCCTGAATTCGTTTCCATCTCCTCGTAATCATCTCCCAATGACAATGACAAAAACAGGAAAAACAGAGCCGCTACAGGAATCTCCTCATGAAAATACTTGACAAAAGACTAAAAAATGAGAGTTAGATTATAAATCAAAACTTGGAACAAACTTTTATTATAATTTTTTGAAAGCTTAAAGATGTACATATTAACTAATAATCCCAAAAGATAAACCTTAAAACTAAAATAATGAAATAATTCAACCATTAATAGCATTAAATCCAACCAAAATTATTGATTGTCAAAAATTCTTAAAATCAACATAAAATCTAAAATCATTTCAAACCAACGGTTGAAAATTAGGAAAAAAAACAGATAAACTAAGAACAAAATCTAGTTATAACATCTGGCTCTTGCTGCGCGATGAAGTCCTCCTTGTGAGACTTCAAGAACCTATAGACCTTGTGCCTTATTCATTGGGTGATGGAGTCATTTACCAAATCTCTGCAACTTTCTCAAACTCTGAACACATACCTCTGAAATGAGAAAATAATGCTACAAACTAGCATACTGAAAATAATCTACATGCTCGTATAGCGAGCTTATTCTGCTATTTACTCCTACTAATTCTAATCGGAGGAAACAACCCAATCAAGTGTAATCATACTTCCAGTGAAGCCAAGAAACCATTTGATTGAGAATCATAATTCCACGCATGATACTATTTGAGAAAACCCACAAAAGATGTGATAAATGCAATAAAGAGTCTGTAGGCAGTTGATACTTATGATTGGAAATAAGAAGTATGCCAAAAGCTGGAGCATTAGAAACCTTTGAAAAATACAAATCCATCCAAGAAGCCACAGGATCATGAAAATTTTGATTTAAAACTTCAATGTCTTCATTATATTCATCATAAAGTGAAGCATTCTCTTCCTCTCCATTGCTGTTCTTTTTAAACTTTGGATCAAGAATGAAAACCAAGGGCTTTTCAAACTGCTTCTCGACCTTTAAATAAAACCCTTGATCAAAACTTGAACAAATAAAATTCTGAAAGTGACCATAAGTCAAGAATGGCAACTTATTTCTTATATCAATAGTATGAGGTTGAAGAGCAACAACTTCTTCTTCATAGCAGGAACTAAGAATTTTCTACTATAATCCATTGAAAGTATATTATCATCGAAAAATTCAACAAACTGATATGAAGAATCAACACAAGCGTCATTTATATCCTTGTTCATATGAAAATCTAAAAATGATGAAGAAAACGGTCTTAAATCTGAATGATACCTACGTTCTTCTTCATGTTCATAAGCTTGTATATCTTCAACATGAGCCTGATCTCCAAGCATTTTGCAAGCTCAGATGTTCTCCTCCACTCCTTTTGCATCCTCAAACAATTGTCTTAAAGATGATGATTTCCTTTCTAACAGGAAAAATACAAGATCTGAATGTTGAGCCATAACATAATATACCATAGCAAGTTTTTCCGAAAGTCTGATCTCCGGAGGCATACTGATATAAAAACTTTGAAACCTCCAATTAAATTTAGTAATTGGCTCATCATTCTCTCTTTTCAAACTATAAAATTCGGAAAAAAATTGATCATAAGATTTATTCTTACCCCAATACTTCAAAAAGACATCATGTAACTCTTCCCACGATCCAACTGAATCAGCTTTTAAATTTTGAAACCAAAACCCAACATCTTTAGCAAAGGATTTCGAAAATAACCTCATGCATGATTTCAAAATTATCAATGAAATTATGAAAAGATTCTAAATGCTTCTCTGCTGTAATATGGTCTTTTCCAGTAAAATGGGGAATATATTCAACAAAGTAGGAAGGGTAAGGATGTAAGAGAGATGGCAGCCTAAGAGGTTTAAACATCTTTTGTCTGAGTCTAGACTAAAAATCTGTGAGTTGAAAATGAGGTTCAACAAGATGTTCTCAAGTTTCAGTAGTGATGGTAGAAGGTAATAGATTAGATTTATTCTCTACAAGATGACCAGAATAATCAGCTTCAAGAGATATGGGTATATGTATATCATGCTGCACATGTATTTCAAATGAAGGAATATGATCAACATCAATAAAACAAGAAGAATGCAGATTTTCTTCTTCCAAAGAGGGCTATGTACTTGAAGTTTTATGATCATCGAAATAGACAAAACAAAAAATAATTATTTTGACATGCAATGGGAAAGACAGGAAAGAACTGATGAATAAGAACAAAACCTCATGGAGGAAAGTAACAAGCTGATACCTAGTCTTTCCATTTGGCTTCTTAATTTTTCTGTCAACAAAATTCTCCTTGTAGTGGAATCTTTAATCGTGGAGTCGCCGGTGAAAAATTGTAGTCTAAAAGATTTTATGACTTTGTTCACCTCTCAAAATCAGATGAATAATGATATCCCAGGGAAGATATACTTCAGCTTCATCCCTGACAATGGCGCCAAAGATGTTAGTGCCATAAATTGTTCTCAGACTACTAGAAGAACAAGCCAACACAATCTCAAATAAAAATAAAATAAAATTGGTTTTAAGGGTTTTGGTTTTTAATTTTGGTTGAAAACTTCATCAATCAAGGAGGAAATAAAAAACAACAAGATAATACAGAAATGAATCATGCAAGTTGGATAAACTGGGGATCAAACACATTCCAATAAACCATAAACATTACACATGAAACACTAACTTCATCCACAAGCTATAAGCATTTACATGAATAAACCTTTAAACATGAAATGAATTTGTAGACTAAGCAATCAACCAGATCAAAAATGAAAAAGCATGACAGGTAAAAGGGCTTATCAGTTTATTTATAATCAATAACAGTCATCCACTTACATAAGAGTTATAAGTGCTAGCTTGAGAAATCAAAGCTCCAAAAGCCTCTCCTTGAGTGAAAAATCCCACCACAAAACTGTATGTTTGTCTTCCTTTTATCATTACAAAAGTAAAGTAGTTCCATAACTACCTTTTAGGTCGAAATTTGAAACAGTTACATCAATTAGTTACATGATAACTCGAAATATTTAAAGACAATTAACCCAAAAATAACAAATCGAATTTGGGGAAATTTGGTGAATTTCTGAAAATTTGGGTCTCAAAGATGCCTTCGTATCTCTCGATATGAGACACCTGTACAAAAACTGAGAGATGTTTTCTTAAATGAGTATGTTCTGAACAAAAAACCTCTATTGGTTTTTCAAAATTCCCCTTCAATTGATCGAAATACGTGCTGCAAATTTGTGACTAAAACAGGAAATTATTAAATAATTCAAACCCTAAAAATAGGCCACAAAGATGAATTCGAATATCTCAAATGATAACAGCTGTTGCAAAACTGATAGAGATTTTTGTGAATGAGACTGTTGTGGACAAAAACCTCTTTTTGTTTTCCTGAATTCGTTTCCATCTCCTCGTAATCTGCGCCCAATGACAATGACAAAAACAAGAAAAACAGAGCTGCTACAGGAATCTCCTCATGAAAATATTTGACAAAAGACTAAAAAATGAGAGTTAGATTATAAATCAAAACTTGGAATAAACTTTTATTATAAGTTTTTGAAAGCTTACAGATGTACATATTAACTAATAAGCCCAAAAGATAAACCTTAAAACTAAAATAATGAAATAATTCAACCATTAAAAGCATTAAATCCAACCAAAATTATTGATTGTAAAAAATTCTTAAAATCAACATAAAATGTAAAATCATTTTAAACCAATAGTTGAAAATTAGGACAAAAAAAACAGATAAAATAAGAACAAGATCTAGTTATAACATATCCCAACATCTCAAACCTTATATTAACCACACATTTTCCCTGGCTAAGGAAAATGTACCTCTTATCTTGAGAATCATGTCAAGATTATCAAACTTTGAGATCCATCGTAGTCACTCCTCTGAAGTGGAGCACCATACTTCCTCTGCATATTGTACTCTTTGTATCGAGACATTTGAGTGATAGGTAGACTCCTCTACTGCTAATATTCAGTGTATCCATCTATGTTACCTCTCAAGGTCACTGGATATCAAGATCCTCCATCTCGAACTTTATTGTAAGTTTCTCTTGCAGACATCTATGCGCTTCTCATCCTCTGTAGACTTCTATATTAAACCTTGTAGTAAAGTTTTGGATATCCATCACTCTAGTTGATCCTCAAGCTCCTCATGTAAATGTATGTGCTATCCCATGGGTTCCTACTGATTTTGTACAAATCCTTCTGCGTATAGGTGGTTCTCTGTACAGAGTCCCCAAATCCTCAAGGTTATTCGCTCTATTATTCTACTTCAATTACACCAATTGTTTAGTGTAATATTCATAATTGAAGAGGTGTGTCTGGTCTTTTGAGCAATGTATCATCATGATAGACTCCCTCTTTTTGAGAGAAACCACACACCTTGTTTTGTATCTCTTGATACTTCCATTTGTTGTATGCTTGATCTTTTAGATCTACTTGGAAGATGTTACAAAATTTCCCTTAAGGTCTCCAAACATCATTCTACATGATCAACTGGTAATTCTTAATTATATCATCCTTCCATTATTTTTTCTTGGGACATTATTTCGCAAGATGTCCTTTATCATCACAACTGAGCTGTGAGAGGTCCTTCTTCTGAAGTCTTTCTATTCTTGTGAGAATGTTCTTCCTTCTTGTTCTTTCTCTTCTTTCCATTGTCTTCAATAGCTTCTAGTTGCTTCTTTATATGATGGATCCTTGAGCAGTAAGATTGAGTGTTTTCTGATATCTGCATCTTCACATCCTTGAGTTGGGTTCTCAAGGTCATCTTCATGCTGATGTTCTTTCCTTCATACAAGTTGGTTATTGCATCGAACATCTCCTTGAGAGCATGGATAATTTTAGGGGTTAGATATAGCCCATGGGCTATATCAAGGGGGCTACAAAAATTTAGTGGGCTATTTTCTTATATGGAAAGCTTTTTTTCAACTAAAATATATTCGCCCAATATTTATTATAAAAAAAATAAATCCAAAATGAATAACCTCCCGTATATTAATGAGGAAAATGAAAATAACTATTTTATCCTTAGCAAAATCTCCCTCTAATCTGTCTTTTGCCCCCAATTTCTAGAGAAAATGTTGCGTTATCACTCCTTCGCCCCCAATTTTCAGTAACAGAGGTTATTTCACCCTCCATTTTCCTTGTAATCCAGGCATATGGTTGCATTCATTTGTATTTTTTGTCAATTTCATGTGATACCTTCTTTGAGCCCAAGTGATTTTCAGTATTGGAGTGAAAATCAAGGGATATTTTGTTCTATATAAAGGCTACAGTGATTTATGGTTCACGCACATTGGATTGTGCTTCCAAGTTGATAGTTCTGGTTGACGTGATTCCACTTTTCATTCTTAGTTTTCTTGACATTTTAATCTTCACATAACATATCCATTGCCGCAAGCTTAGCTCTTGAAGGGGCATGTTGCACATCCAATTGATCAGAGAATACAAACTCAAATCATGATTTTTATCCAATAATTATCATGGTATGCTTTTTATCATGCTTTTTATGCCTTTTATCCATAGTTACAATAGATTATTATATTTTAAATTCATCTTTTATCATGGATGCTTTTTTAGGCCTGTTGAATTCTAGCGCACTCTTGATTCTTAGTGCTCATTAAATGTTATTAGGATTTTTTCTCTATCCTAGGAGTATTACTTTCGTAAAGTCTTATAGAGCTCAACACATATGATATGTTTTATGCCTTGTCATGTTTAAACTATCGACTGACATGTATATGTTGTTAGTGGATGCTACTCTTGATGGAAAGACACAACATGGTTTTTATATATTAAAACTGAATTTGACCAAGTTGTTTAAAATGTGCTTTTATTAGGATCTTCCTCTACAATTATTATTGGATCTAAAGAGCTATAGAGAGCGTTATGTTATTGTTGATGTTTGGGATGTTTGTAATATAAGTGAATGTACACTAACTATAATAGAGGGGCTACAATGGAATGGTCATTATTTTGGTTATCTTCTTGTAGATTTGTCCAAAGCGTACTAGTAGTTCCTTTTATTTTTATTGAGAATTTTGTGACTGGTAAATTTTTTTATTTGTATTTCCAAGTTTGTCAATTTGTTTGCGACCTATATTTATTGGGTTCGGTACTTGTTTTATGATATTTTTTTTGTAAGGGTCATTCAGAAGTAAAATGTTTTTTGGTGATTTGTTTTGATGTGTAATTGCTATCATCATCCAGAAATGGATCTAGTTATGTATGATAAATATATGATTTAGTTGGAACATGATACTTCATTTCTATCAAGATTGTATATAATATGTACAAGGCATGTTTGACCTAAGATGTATACATTATGCTATATGATATATAGTTTTGTGCATTCAATGAGGGTGATAAAAAAAACTTTACCACATTTTGCAGGCTTTAAAAAATTTCAAGGACATGGATACAAACACCTCCTCGGTTTATTTGACAGAAGCATAGGGGTAGATTATATTAGTGCCGGTATTTAGCTACCGAAAGCTTGATACATAGATAATCAGCTACAAATATGCAAAATCGAGCCGACAGAGGGCAGGTGTGCCTTCCAACGGTCTGAAACTTTTATTTAATAATGGAGTCCAGAGCGTGGAGTAGAGAGCTTGTGGCACGGATCATTTTTCTATCTTGGACTTCAGCTTGGCCACTTCAATTTCCAGAGCAGAGATTCTGTTGCCGAAATCGCCATGAGTATTGGCTTCATCTTTGAATTTTGTTTGGGTTTCTTCCTTGAAATCGTTCAGATTGCCGGTGAGATCAGCGCGCAGCTGTCTCAGCTCATTGTTCAGAAGATCCCATGACTTTCTCCAGCTTTGGAGACCGCATCTATTTTCTTGTCATTGTCATCTAGCTTTAACCGAAGTCGACCCATTGCTGCTTCCAGAGAGCCGATTCTTGTCTCTGCATTAACTCCTGAGCTTGAAGAATCATCAAACGCCATATTGCTTGAGTCGAAGGTGGAGACCGCGCGAGTCTTGAAGAGCTTGAGCGCAGAAATCTCAGGGTTAGAGACACAGGGCAGCTTGCAAAGGGATCTGGGTTCGTGGAGGAGTGGTAACTTCTTTAAAAACTTGCAAGAGGAATCCCAAGGGGCGAGAAGGACAGGCGTGCTGCCAGAATGCAGGGCATCTCTGCCAAGGAAGAGAAAACGAGGGTGCCCAGGCCGAATGAGGAGGCTGAGTGAAGATCCTGTATCCCCAACAGCTATGGAATGTCACATCTTTGATAATCTCCATCAGTACATAAGATGCTTTGGTCCAGTGCCACTCCTTTATTAGCTTCTTTATCAGCTTGCACATTCAGCGCGCGGATCACATGGAAATACCTGATGTTTTGGAAGTATTTGCTCAGATGTAGGATTTTATGAAAGATATGGCTCAGTTTTATATGAGGGGGCACCTTTTTGGTAATGAGGGCGTGGATAAGAAGCCTGGAGTCCCCGAAGACTGAGATTTTTTCCATTCCTTTAGCCCGAGAAATTTTTAAACCCTGCCATAAGCTACAGAACTCAGCCACATTGTTAGATTCTATACCTATCCCCTAGGTGAACCTGCTGAGTGTGATTCCATCGGCTGAACTGATTATTCCTCCAGCACCCGCAAGGCCTGGATTTCCCTTCGAAGCACCATCGAAGAAGAGGCTAGGTTCATTCAGGGATGACTTCCAGCGCCTGAAATTAGAGTCTTCAAGTCTAATTTCCCACTTCTCTGTCTTAGGGGCGAGACGAGAGGTGCCAGGATGGATTCTGGAAGTTAACAGGCTTAACCAACGTAGCTCATTTTGCTGGAGCTGGGTGGAGATTTTAAGAGAGCTGTTACTTTCCAGAGCTTCCCCTAGAATGGCTCTAGCCTGAGGAGCAATTCTTCGAGGAGTGGAATCTTGATTTCTAAAAATTCGGTTATTTCTCTCGAGCCAGATTTTCCAGCTTGTGGATTTTGGAAGCCAATCCCAAGTAGATTTAAGCAGAGCATTTTTGGTCAGATTGAAGGGAGACAGAGACTTCCAGGAAGAGAAGAGCTCATGAACAGAGTGGGGCAGGTGGATGGCATGGTCTAAGTTCAAGGCTTGGAGCCAAACTTCTTTGGCAAAGGGACAGTCCAGGATGATGTGATCCATAGTTTCTTCATGGAGCTTGCAGAGAGGGCAGCGAGAGGGTCCTTCCATGCCTCTTTTCTTCAGGTTATCTCCTGTGAGGATGCTTTGGTGGGCTAAAGACCAGCAGAAGATATCAATTTTAGGTATGAAAGGATTGGTCCAAACTAACTTCCAGATGGATGGATTGGGGGCAGCATAGGGGATGGCTTGAATATCCTTGTAACCTTTAGAAGTTGAGTATCTTCCAGAGAGCCCCCAACCTCTTTTATCATTGGAAGCTCTTTTGAGAGGGGACTTGCCTTGGAGGAGAGAAATCAAGGTATCAACTTCAGGGCTCAAATCAGGAGGGATGAGGCCTAAATCCCAGCCTGTCCAGTAATTTCCATCCCAGGCAGAAATATCCCAAAGCGATGTGGCTCCTTTGTCCAGAAGCCACCTTTGAATGTTGCTGACTTCCAAATTTGAACCAATGGGGGGGTCTCCAAGAATGGAATCCTCCCAAACATTAATAGATTTCCCGTTTCCAGGAATCCAGTAAAGCTTGTGTTTGAAGGGGGCTAAAGCTTTATTGCAAAGTTTATAGATTGGGGATCCCTTCCTCAGAGGGGGTTGTAGGTCTAGACATCTTTTCCTATGTCCTGGGAAGTATTTTTTCCGGATTACTTCTTTGCTCCAGCTGTTTTTCCCTGAGATCAACTGCCAGAGCAGCTTGGCTCCCAAAGCCAGGTTTTGGGAGGTAAGACTTCTCACTTGGAGACCGCCTTCATTGCGGGGCTTTTTGATCTTTTCCCAACTGACCAGATGGATTTTTTTGTTATTTCCTTTACCTCCTTCCCATATGAATTTCTTGAGCAGTCCTTCAATCTTGTTAACAACCGAGAAAGGGGCAAGTAAAATAGAAGACTGATAAATCGGCATACTATTGAGGACAGATTTTATGAGAATAGTTTTACCAGCTAGATTGAGCCAATTGGCCCCCCAATTATTAATTTTTCTTTTGATCTTGTCAACAATAGGATCCCAATCTGCAGCTTTGATGTTGTTTTTACAGATGGGAATACCAAGATACGTGAAGTTTTCCCAGTCTTTGGTTCCTTCCATCCCCGGTGATCTGGTGATATTCCTTAAATCCCTTGCTGTACAATTCCAGGTGTAGATTTTTCTTTTGTGGAAATTTATTTTGCTTCCTGATATCTTTTGGTATAAATCCAACTCTTTTTTGAATTGTTCAGCAGAGTGAACAGAGGCTCCTCCTAGCAGCAGCGTATCATTAGCGAACTGGGCGTGGTTGATGTTCCTGACATTGTTCACCATTTTGAGCCCTGGAAGCATGTGGATTTCCTGACTTAGGTTGAGCTGGAAGCTGAGCATAGAGGCCTGAATGGCGTAGAGAAGGGGGGAGAGTGGTCATCCTTTCCTTAACCCTCTGGAGGCTTTGAAGAAGCTAGTGGGCCTTCCGTTTACGAGGGGGTCTATCCACGGATCATCGACACAGCCTTTGATCCAGCTTATGAAATTGGGGGAGAAGCCCAATTTTTCCATTACTTCAAATAAGAAATCATGCCTAACTCGATCAAAGGCATTGGCTAAGTCGATTTTGATGACCATACCTCTTTCTTTACGCTAGAAGCTAGAGTGGATAGCTTCTTGGACAAGAATGATATTGTCCAGGATTTTCCTACCTTTGATGAATCCTCCTTGGTTTTCTGGGATGATCCGAGGGAGAATTCTTTTCAGCCTAGAAGCAATGATCTTTGTTATGAGCTTGTAACCAGTATTGCATAGCGAGATAGGCCTGAATCGCTCGAAGGAGGTGGCTCCTTTTTCTTTTGGAATCAGGGCTAGGAATGAGGAGTTAGTGCTGCCTCCCAATTTGTTGGTTTTCTGAGAGTACCGGATCATTCTTAGGAGGTCATATTTTATTATTTCCCAGCAGACGGTGAAGAATCTGGTTGTAAATCCATCTGGACCAGGCGCGCTATCAGGTTTCATGATTGAGAGAGCTTGTTTAACCTCATCCATGGTGATGGGCGCTGTCAGAAAATTATTATCCTCCATAGAAATAAGATGAGGGATGAGATCAAAGGGGTGGGAGGAGATGTCTATAGGGTATTCCATTGGAGCGGTGAAGAGATCTGAGAAAGTTTCCACTGCTGCCTTTTCTATACCTTCAGGATCTTGGATCAGAGCTCCTTCATACTGAATTTCTGAAACAGCTTTGTAATTCTTACGTGCCTCTGCTTGCTTATGAAAATATTTGGTATTTTTGTCTCCACCTAGAAGCCAGAGGTTACGTGACTTTTGACGCTGATACTCTTCTTCTTTTCTGCAGGTGGAGAAGAACTTCTTTTGCAGGGTTTCTTCCATAATGAGGCGCTGGTCATTCGCTGAAGAGGAGTCCAGGCTGACTTGGAGCGATTCCAGCTCGGCTTGGGCGATTTCTCTGATAGCAATCGGAGAAGGGATGTGCTTGGCCCAGGCTTTGAGGGCGTTTTTGAGTCTTTTTAACTTGGATTCCCAGATGAAGGAAGGTGATCCAGAGAGAGTGGCGTTCCAGGAGTCAGAAACAATTTGAAAAAAACTAGCATGCTGGGTCCAGAGGGGGCTGAACCGGAAGGGGATAGGCCCGAGATTTTGGTCAAGATCTAGAGCGAGAAGGATAGGTTTATGGTCGGACGTGCAGTGAGGGAGGATTTTGGAGGAGACTAACAGGCCCAGATCAAGATAGGAGGAGTGAAGAAGAAAGCGGTCTAGCCGGGCTGCGACATGGCCAGGGCCAATTCTTTTGTTTGTCCAAGTGAATTTACCTTTGCTAGGTTTGATGTCGATCAGGTCCCAATCAGAGATGAAGTCTTCAACCCATTCCCTTGACGGATCTTTAACCGGGTTGCCTCCTTTCTTTTCACCAGCTGCCAGTGTTACATTTAGATCTCTAGCAACAATAATATTTTCTCTATTCTGCACCTGGAGAAAGGAAACAAGAGTATTCCAGCACTCTTTTTTTTCTGCATGCATAACAGGAACATAAAGATTGAAGAGGCTTACCGTTCGTCCAGATTGCTTGTGGATGAGTTTGGTGAAAACCCAGTGCATAGTTCGTTCTTCAGCTTCAATGTCATACAAGGAGGGGTCCCATAAGGTGGCTATTCCCCCGGACGCGCCTCTGGAGTTGTTGCCAATACATGAACCTTTTTTCCAGAATTTTTTCTTGATTTGGAGGACAGCAGATTCCTCCATTTTAGTTTCTTGGAGTAGCAGAATTTCCGGCTTATGAATTCGGATTAGATCTCTTAAAGCATCTTCCTTCAAGGTAGAGCCTAGACCTCTGCAATTCCAAGAAATGTATTTCATTAACAATAATGAGAGGAGGGGTTGGCCTCTTTGAAGGCCTGAGTAGCACCTTTTTTTGATCGAGTGTTCATGATCCCTTTTAGTGTTTTTTGAGAGCCTTCTAAGACTGCTAGATGGGTTGCTTCTTCTCTTTGTTTCTTCTTGGATTTCCTACCTCTTGGAACTTTGAGAGGAATAGAGTACAGACCGCTTGAGGAGGCGCCTTCATCCGAGTCTTCATCTGGATTTGAGTCTAGCATCAGGAGATCTTCATTTACTTCTTTGGGGGAACCTGGAGTAGCAGCCCCCTCCAGGGGTTGGTTTATTTCCCCAGGCTCCAACTGATCAGCGTTTTGGCTTCCAGATTATTTTCTATTGGTTTGCTTGGATGATTGGGGTTCATCGCTCCCTGTGATTTGATTTTTCCCATTCAGGTTGGGATCCAGGTGCTCATTAGGGATCGCGATAGGGTCCTCTTTTGAGCCTTCTGTGGAGGGCTTAATAGTGCTTGCATGCAGGGTTTGCATGTCCATATTGGTCCTCTTTTCCGGGTTCTTAGTATTTGATTTGCCTCTCTTGGCCTTTTGCCATCCTTCTCCTTCTTCTGAGCTCTGATTTTTCGGGCAGTTTCTTTGGAAGTGGCCGTGTTCATGACATTGACGGCATTTGAATGGCAGCTGTTCGTAGTCGAGCTTTTGGTAGTATAGCCATTCTCCAACTTTGAGCTTGACAGCTTCTGGCAGGCCTGCTTCAAGGTCAACCTCGACACAAATTCGGGCACACGAGTATTGACCTTTATTATCAGCTTTATCAATGTATTTTCCTAATGCGTTCCCAATTTTTTCCAGGGTTGGGGTGTTCCAGCAATGGATTGGAAGATTGGGGAGCCTAACCCATACTGGAACTTCCTTCGGCACATCCACTTCTGCATTGAAGTCTGGGGTCCATCTGTTAAGGTACAGGCCTTGAGGTCCCATGAAATATGGACCATTTCTGAATATCAGATCTCGATCTTCTTTGGAAATAAATTCAAAAATGAAGAAGCCACGCCCTACTGGGTAGCAGGTCACACTATTCTTGAGCTGGGGTCTCCAGTTCCGTTGGATCCAGTCGTTCGTGGTTTTGGTTGATGGCCAGAGCCCCATGAACTGGCCTACCAAACCCCGATTTGACAGTGCTAGGGTGACCTTGATAGGAATTTCGCTTGGAAGATCAATTTCCGGAATTGAATCTAGCTTTTTAATGAATTTCGGGATGGCTGGGGCAATAGGAGCGGCTCCAAGAGGGCGGAGCAGCTGATTGAAGGCGTCTGTGGCTGAAGAAGACGAGGGAGGGGGAAGCCCTCCCTCAGGCGAAGCCATGAGCGGCTTGGAGAGGACCAGGACGGCAGCAGCTAATGGAGGGCGCGGCCTGGCTCCAGCGCAGCAACGATCCGTTCGAGAAATTTGTCTTATTCCATTCTGCTTGCTTTATATTATTGCTAGTGTATGTTCTTATTTCTAATAATAATTACAAGTTTCTAACTAACTCTAAAAATTCTAAATCAAATGACATAATTCATATTTTTATTGTCAACAAAAGAAAGGAAAAAGTGGCATTCATATCTATAAACATATAAGAAGGTTATTTCTTAGATGGTATCTTAAAATGAGAGATTTGGAAAATAAGACAATTGGGAATTCATACACTATATTAAGGTTGAGGGTATCGATAATACTTCACGTTGTAATAATGGTTCGTGGGTGCCATAATCACTCCATAGTGTAAAGTGTTTAATTCTATTAGTTTGTTGGTATGTCAATATTTGGGTCCCCACATGTCCGTTATACCATTAAGGGATGAGATAAAAAGTGGAGTCCCCACTTTCCCTGAATCTAGTTAGCATAGTTATGTTTCACCAACACCTCTAGTTGTGAGTGATCCAATACTACTTGTGAAATGTATAAATAAACCCCTCCTCTCTTCATTCATGCATTTGTTCATTTGATGGTCTAGGAGTTGAGAGAGTTGAGCTTTGGTATATGCTATTATATTACACTACCTTAGTAATCCACATAATAAAAAATTGAGTCTTCCTAGAAAAATATTCACCAAGATGTTACAAGCTTTTATAATTTGATGAAATATTCACCAAGTTTTTACATATTTTATAATCCAGTGAAATATTCGCCAAGATTTTACAATATCTTATAATTTAGTGAAAGATTCACCAATATTTTACAAGATTCTATAATAGAATACAAAAGTAGCTAAAATATTATATATAGATATTATATTATGGATAAAATAGACTTCAATGTTTCCTATATATTATGGAGATTCTCCCATTTATTATACATATAAATTTTAGGGGTGTTCTTAAAATTATCCTTGCTTTAGAGTCTTCAAGGATGATACATGTGAGATCCAATGGAGACAGAAGTAATACTCTTTTCTTTAACTAAGTCCTTCGTTGTGCTTTGTCTTCATCTCCCTCTGGATATGCAACTTCTTCTCCAAGTCATTCTTTTTCAAGTATGAGAAGCACTCTATACTTCCATGGTCAAGAATTCTTGGCTCCTTCAAGCTTGACCTTAATGTTGGTACTGTTCATCATCATGATAAAATTGATAACCTTAAATGAAAATAGAGAGGATAGAACTTACCACCGAGATTGCTTCAACTTGATGCTTGCTTGAAATCTTTTCTAGAATATTGCTTCTGGTGGACCTAGGGTTTGACAGAGAAACCCTATTTTTTCAACTTAGGTATCTTTTAGATTTGATTGTATAGAAAGATGTGCCTCCTCAAGGCAAGATGAGAAACATACCTATTTTCCCAAAACCATAGACAAAACTGCAGAATATCTGATGCCTTAGATTTCCCCGACAACAGTGTTAGGTAAAAAAGTTGAAAATCCACAAAATGAGAAACTTCTTACATAGAAATATGCTCCATCATAGGGAGAGTTTTATAGTCCTCCTTTTTCAACTCATTGGTGGAGGGAAGTTCCCGGAATAGGAAGCCCTAGTTTTCTCCAATTTCTTCTACAAAATTGTCTTATCTTGATTCCGCTATATCTCTAAAATTACTGCTCCTTAATTTTTGAAACTTTGAACTGAGATTCTTGATCTATCTTCTCTCCAACCCCATAGGTTAGAGAAGAATTGGATTCACCAAGTTGAACTTATGTGAAGTTTCCCAAGGTGACTTGTTTGACGACTGTTCAGCATAACAAACTTGTACGGAATTCCACATGTAACTGTTTCACCTTCAGGGTATGAAACTTAGACCACAGAAACTGCAGGTTTGGACCTAGCCGCAACATCTTGGAAATTTTCATTTGGACCTTCATATCCCAAGATATTGCAATTCTCCCTAGATCACCTGTTTGTGATTGTATTCTAGAGGAGGATGGAACCCGGATCTGGAGGAATTGTATATCCTGAATTATAGTGAATCTTAGGCTGGAACTTGGACACTAGGTATAGAAATATTTCATCTTCAATCTGTCCAAGTTTTATATCCTGATCATTTACCAAACTCTAGTTATAGTGAAAATATCAAGATGAATAATTTTTTCCTTCTAGGGTTTTCAAGCATGAAACCCTAATCTCTAGTAGCTGCAGTTATAGTGGTGTTTTGATGGCACAAAGACTTCTTTTAGGGTGTCTATGATAGCATGTTATAATTTTAATGGTTATACAATATTTAAAAACATTTAACATCATAACATTGTAACCATAAGAAAAGGATCCCTGAAAGAAAGACAAGCACAACAACACAAACGAACACAGAGATTTATCCTGGGAAACCCTCATGGGGGAGAAACCCATCAAAACTTCCTCAATATAGAATTCAACCAAGTAGACTATAATACCCCAAGAACAATAATAGACGTTCCCTTTCTGTAGCAGACTACTCTTCCCTCTTTGTCTTACGCAATGCTTGAGTGAAAGTGTTTATGAATGAGAAAGGCGCCTCACCTATTTATATTCATTAGGTGACTAACTCAAATGACTAACTTAGTCGACCAAGTTCTATAATTAGGATGACCTACCTAGGGAGACTCAAAATAACATTTATAAAATACTTTTGTGGGTGCTATTTCCCCGACTTACAATGAAGGTTTTACCCCATGACTTTTACATGATCAATTACATCAAGGACATTTTCGAGCGGAGGAACAACATCTCCTAATGAGCAATACAATAAAAGTACAATCGAATATCTTCCGAAGTTACATTTATTTAACAATATGCATAAAGTATACATTATCCAAATAAATATTTAATTAAGTACATGTAATTCCACAAATAAAATATCATAAAGTGTAGCTTACTTTGTGCTTCTTCAGTTTAGGATCATAGGAACCAATAACACCATTATAGAACCTGTAAAAAAGGGTAATTGGAACATAAAAAATAATTATGAGTTATATAGTTATAATATATTCACTCGAAAAAAGGTAAGATAATAGAAGCAGATACCACCAATCACAAGTACACATAAATTAGGAATGTGTCTGATGTAAATATGGAGACCAGTAAAATTGTCTATAACTTTAGAAAAACGGGTTCTTTATAGAACAATATTTCACTAAACAATATTTAGTAAGCCGATAAGCACAATGAAAGAGGCATTTGCATGGGAACAACTTAAAATTAAGTTTTGTAAGGTTAGAAATTTCTAGAAATGATAATTTCTCAACTATACATAATTCTCCACAATGTCAAAGCACATGCCTTGCATCCCCAACATATTGAGGATTGGAGAATAGGGAGGAGATGACTCTCTCATACCCAATTCACATGCATCTAAATAGGGACATGTATATAGAACATTCTCTCCCATCCCTTGTGGAGATCACCAAACTCGCAAAGGACAATGTCCATGAATCTCCTATAGCACCAACATTATTTTAGAAAAGTCATTAAAAGATTGCAAAATTTTTCTTATCATATGTAGTTGGATAAATGGTTATTATGTATAGATATTATTCATAAATTCTCATATTGATGACACAAATAGTAGAAGTCTTCTAATGAAATATTTTTTTCTTGGCTCCAATCTAGTTTCACAAGTTGATTGAAGTTTATGGAGCCTGGGGTTGAATTTAAAATGAGTCTTCCAAATATTGTTAAACCACAACTCAATCAACAAGGGCCAACGAAGAAAACTATTACCAACAAATACCTTATTCCTAGTGATAGGATTATTGTGAATCTATTGAAATCCTTCCTTAAGTCCTTTGGAGGCCATATAGGATTTGCAGTTACACAAGTAGTATTAATGCAAACAACTACTATTCAAAATGTTGAAATGTAAAATCACATTCATAATTAGTTAAGTATCTTAAGGATGTGATTTATGTTCCTAATATGCAATCGAACTTTATATATGTTAGTCACTTAACAAAAAATGGTTACTTGGTTTAGATGGATGGTGAAAAGTTTTATATTAAGGATAAAGAAATAGGACTTATCAACATGGTAAAGTAAAAAATTGGTGAGGTGGAGGTGGAAGTCAAAGAGAACCCAAAGGGAACAATTTTGTAGGAAATGTTAGAAATTTATACTTTAATAATGTTTATGTTATATCTTCAAACAATTTGCATTATATCACAATAACCATATGTTATAGGATCATTGAAAGAAATATAAGCTCAACAAAACGAAAGAGACACAAATATTTTGCTCCGAGAAACCCTTAAAGGGAAGAAAACCTAACAAACTTCTTCAGTATAGACTTGTCAGTAAGTACAATGTCTTCTAGCACAATCCAAGAGACAGAGGCTCTTTCACACAAATATACTAAGAGTTAGACAAGATAGAAAACCCAAGAATAAGATATCTTCATAATTGCAGCTACTCTTCCTTCTCGAGCAAACTTATTCTTCTTCTCTCTCTAGTGAATATGATTTCTTTCTTGATGTGTCCAAATGGGAATGGTGCGTCCCCTATTTATAATGATTTTCCAAGTGAATTTTCCTTATGGGGATGACTTGAATTCCTTAATTGGGCCAACTTGCCTAGGATACAATATAATATTATTTACATGTTTTTTCTAGATTCTTTTGGGTCGACTCAACTAGTAGGGTTTACATTTATTCTTTCAAAATTCTTTACATGATCAATTAAAATAATAATATCCTTCGAAGGTAGTAAAATAGTAATTCATCAAGAATACAAGAAGAATATCTTTCGAAGTTACATAATATTCAACACTCCCTCTTAACAAGGAAGGTATTATTATACCATGATCATAATCATCATAATTACTGCTGCAACTCTATACTTAGACCATTGACTATTGAAATCAGTCGAATCTATACATCATAAGAATTTCTCTATGAGAAATCCATTAAGTGGGCACAACCCAAGAACACAAATTATGTCATTAGGTGACCACCTGTGTTTCTACACTATTATCTCGTGGGTGTGTCCTAGGAGCACAAATTATGTCACCTGGTGACTACCTACCATCATGTGACATTCAAATAATCTCCTGAGTGTACCCTAGGAGCATAAATTACTTCATTGCGTGACTACCCGCTACCGTGTAACATCATGTGGAGAACAACCCAGGAGCACAAATTACGTCACCATGTGACTACCTATGTCTTTGCACGTCATGGAAGCATGAAATGAGGATGAAACTTGGGAATATGAACAAATTTTGCAGCATACAAACTTGGATTTTCTTGAGGAAAATAAATCTTGAGTGGGAAGGACTGCCATGTCCCCAATTCAATAATTTCCAAATAATGTTTCACCAACCTACTAGTTCCCTAGGTTGAGATGGAGGCATAAATTTTGTAATAAGGGGATATGGGAACCAAAAGGAATTTAGTTTACTATATTCACATTTAAATGGTTCAAATAAATGATAAATTATAAGAAAATAAGGTGGCATGGGTTCATGAAGACATTTGGAAGCTTGTGGAGCCTTTGGGTGACTAGATTCCCCGCACACTTGACATGATCTTCATCCAAATTCGAACACATGGGTAATGTAACATTATTGGATGGTGATGTGGTGTCAAATATCATATAACGAGCCAAGTAATTTGAATTGGTAAAGTAGGGTAACTTCCATGGAAGAGGAATATGCTAGAAGACAATGCATGTCACTTGGAAGGAGATTCCATGCACTCTATGACAACAAATGATGGAAGATACTATGAAAAGTATGAAAAATTCATACCTGATTGGTGACATATGAAAATTATGACATGACATGGCTAAAAATAGCCACCAAGAGGTCTAATTTTGGAGTTAGAGTTAGCCATTTGAATTGGGGAAATAATTGGAGCATGAAGAGGAAGACAAGTGTCATATGAGATACTAATCCACTAAGATGAGTTGGAGGAAGCCAATGGAGGGAAAATCGACATTAGGAGGCCTCATGAATTTACTAAAAGGATTTAATGAGGAAGGATTAAATATTTGATCATTTGTTAATTGGTCTTTGGCATTTTGGAGAGCTTTTTCTTGTCCATTGCACGGTGAGTGTTCACTCTCCCTGCTTGTGAACCAATTTCGAGGGAGTTGGATTCATTTCCAAGTTGGTTGATGGAGAGACCATTCAGATATATAATTGGAGCTTAATGAAGGATTTTTAGTTGCAGTTTGAAGGTCCATATAGTCAAATTCTCATCTATCTCCCCATTCTCTCATTCATTCTTCTCCATTCCCCCACACTATCATGTTGATGGCGCATTTGTTGGTGTGGTGCTTGCACTTTGCTGAGGATATTTGATGCCAAAGCTTGGGTATATTATGTGTGGCTCTGTAATCTCATATGAATATTATATGTAAGTCGAAATATCAAAAATACGTGTATGAAAGGCTTGCATTCCCCATGCTCTTGAATAACTAGTTTTCATGGATTTGGCTTCAATATTGAAGTGGTTTTATATCATATTTGTATGAGGAAATTGATATGAGTTTTAAGATGATAGGGAATCACTGTAGGATGTATGGATCTATAATATTATTTCCACGTGCTCTGTAAGTCAAAATATCAGAAACACATGTATGAAAATCTTGTATACTCATGCCCTTGTATCACTAGTCTTCATGGATTTTGGCTTCAATCTTGAAGTAGTTTTATACTAGATTTGTATGAGGGATATTATATGATTTGGATGATGTTATGAAGGAAAAATATGATGTTTTAATCTTTAATTTCATGTCCTTATGATCTGTGGGTCAAAATCCAATAAATCCATATGTGAAATTCTTGCATTCCCATGCCATTGAATCACCTAGTTTCCATGACTTTGGCTTCAATCTTGGAGGAGTATTGTATCAGATTTGTGGGAGGGTTTTCCTTTGAGTTATATGCTGTTGGGGAAGAAATTTGTATTCCATATATTAGCACCCTGTTTCATAGTACTCTCAGAACCATATATTCTACCTTTCCTATGTCAAAGTCTAGCTAGTAATGCAAATTTCCCTTAGGCAATTTCTATGAAAGCTACCCTACAAATGTTACAGATCGTAATCCATTTGAAGAAATAAATACACATGATTAAGGACATTAATTGATGTCTGGCACTCATTCCCATACTCTGCTTTGAAATTTGGGAGGGTCGTACTTGATTTGGAGAGCTAGTTTGGCCATCACCCTTGGGGGGATTTGAACACAATTTCCTAGTAATTTTGGTCTTTTTGTCATTAGACTCAAACAAGTTTGCATAGGTCTAAAGTATGATACAAAATATCAATAAAAAACCCTTGGATGTTTTAAGACTCACCATACCATATCCTTTCAAATTCAGGACCATTTGGTGAAAGTTGAAACCCTCTAGAGTCATGACTAGTTAAACTCGATTTTTTCCTGAATTGCACCTTTCTCCAAAATTTTGAAAAAGGTACATTACACATAGAGATAAAATAAGACTAAAAAACACTCAAAATTCACCTAAAAATAATTCCAATAAAAAAAAATCTGAAAATTGACATGTACACGATTGTCATGCAAACAACTACCTATGTACGCAGGTCAGACATAGTTAGCATACAGGTACATGCGAATAGAAAAATATGACCCACGTATATCGAGAAAATGGGATAAAAAAGTAAGAGTGAAACCAAACCATTCAAACAAACTGTCAGCACTAAATTCCAAGAAACCAACAACACGAAAACTCAAAGAAACCAAGAGAAATAAAAGGAAAAATGCACCCAAAACACCCCAAAAACAAGGAGACTTTCCCCAGTGGATTCACCAATTTTGTTACGAAGAAAATATTCCTTTGTATTGGGGTATACCACAACATATAGAGTGACACCAGAAATCAACTCCATTCTCAAGTATGCTAGATAAATTTGTAATGCCAACAACAAAAGGATAGGGCTTGTACCTTAACCAGATGTTCGAAGAAGACCACCGTTGAGCTCGCAATCTAATGCTCTTCACCTGCTACTTGTCCTCAACAAAAAAAGGTATCCAAGAATATAATATGCATATAAAATATTAACATCTAGTTTATCATATTACATTCAACATGTATAAAGGAAATATACCCATGGAAATTAACATAAACATTTGCACATGAATTGGACTAGAAAAGAGTATTTCTATTAAAATATAAAGAAAAAAATTAGAAAGTGTAAACCTTCTATCGACAACTCATCGAAACAAAGAAACTAGGTTCCTCCACCTAGGATTCCACCACTTCAATCCTCCATGCAATGGAAAGCTCGTAAGTATAAGGAGTAATTGGGTTCCTCCTCTACAATATAAAGAAATCTTGGGAGATGAACATAGAAGTTTCAATCCAACAAGGATAAAGGGATGCAGATTCTAGGTAATGGAAATGGGGAAAATTTTCACTATAGTTACTTGCTCTCAAATTCTCTCCTCCTCAATGCTTCACAGTGGCTCAATATATAGCCCTCAAATGGGAGATGGAGGGTTGAATTTGAGCATTTACCAACATATGGAAGGACAAGGACCATAACCACCATGACTTGGAAAGGAAAACTCTAAATATTTTTATTTTTGAGCATAAAACCTGATTTAGGAGGGTCATAATGGAGCAAGATGCATATTCGCAAGCTGTAGAACTGTTGACTCGCGTGTTTCAACAAAAATGTGTTTTTAAGGGATTTGACTAAGCATCAGGGGTATATCGAGTCTTTAAAGGGACAAGGTAGGTCATCAAGGAATGTTGCATAGGTGTGTAAAATCATGCTATAACACTTATAGACTAGATAATTGAAGAGATGAAATCTATATGTGAAGTTTCTTATCAATGGAATTCCCTCAACTTAGCTTTTCCAACTCTAGCTAATCATCTAGCTCGAAGAGTTGGGAATGTTGCTCAAATTGGGGTTGGTTATGATGTAATTATGGGATGTAGTCAAGTCATCTTCCTCCCTCCAGATATAGTCAATCAAATTCAGATCATAGGACTCTATACCTTGGATAAGATTGGGAAGGTTGTGGATACTACTATTTGGTCTCAAGGATGGCTAATGGTGCAAGACCTTTGTTTGGAGGGTCATATTGTTGGGATTATTATTAATCCTCCCTTTGACCACATCATCTAATTATCCATTTTCCTGGATTATGAGGTCTTCATCAATCCACTAGTGCATGGGGGACACACCTAGGGGACATATGCCACTTATGCACCTAATTTCATGAGTTTAGGTGCCCTAGGGACCAATCCCTATAATTTAGGAATCCACTTTGAGTGCCACCGGCAATCTCCTTCAATTGACCTTGGTAGGTAATCAATTATGTTCAGTTATGCTCCAATTACCATCAGTTAGATCACAATCAGTTAGCCTAGCACCAGTTTGCATGATTAAAGGGAGTGTGGGAACCTTCGTTCACCTACCCTCATCAGTTAACCAATTGTAGACTAAGTTAGTTGTTCAAAGTTGCATTAGTGAGATCTAGTGGTTATTTTCCCACACTAAGTTAGCTCCAGAGTCAACCTGAGTTGGTAGATTTGAATCCTATATTCAACATTTGAATTCTCCTGTATGTATAGCCATTGTATTACATATTAATAACTTACTCATGAATATATTCATATTATTCTAATTTTGTCTCTATGTGTGTACAAATTTTCCATGAGTAATTGATTAGTCTATGCTAAATTCTTCTCTCTCTTTTGCAGCCTTCTCTTCTCATTTGAATTCATGCAGGCTTGACGATGCTATGCTTCATTGAATTTAACATGGTATCAAAGTGGGTATCCATGCATGCCTTGAACCTTAGAAACTTCCATTGATGCAGCAGACGACATTGAGTTTCCACATAATTCTTGGAATAATTGAATTTCTCCCTCTTGATTTTGTCCAGCGAAGTCTATCTAGGTGTGATCTACTCAGAGAAAGTGCACATGTCAAAGTGAAGGGTGTTTGAGATAAATTAATTTGAATCGAGTTGTTTTGCAGTGTTTTTGAAGATACATTTAAAGAATTTATAAATAATTGCTGCTCAATATAGTTGTGAAATGGAGAAATCAACAACTCTGACTGCCAGAATCCTTACACCCTTCAATTACCTTGATTGGAGGGAAGCTATACAAATTTCCTTGTGCAACAGAGGTCTATACATGATTACCATGGGTAGAGTAGTCGAACCCCAATAGTATATTGAAAAATCGAAGCATTTGGATAGGCTTGATGAATCTTTTGGCTACATGTGCATCCGCATCTCTAGGGAGTCGTTGTTCCATGTTGATGGACTCAAGTCCACAAAATAAGTGTGGGATAAGCTTGAATCCTTGTTTGGAAAACAGGATGAGATGATGGGCCATATCTTGGAGAATGAGCCAATAGCACTACAACCCATTAAATTCAAAATTATACATCAGTTTTTCTCAAAATTCAAATCACTGGTCATGCAATGCAAGCAATGTGGGATTGAGAAGAAGGATGAGAAATTGGTATTCTCCATACTGAGAAAAACTAGCTCAGAATTCTCAGTGTTTGTCTCTACTTTTCACTCTAGGGGATTGACTAGTCCTAATTGGTGAATGCCTTCATAGACTCTCTAATACAAGAACAAGACAAGATGATGCAGATGGGAGCTCTCAGAGTCTCTCCAAATCAAACTCTCTTAGTTGGTGAGACAAGGAATGCACAATCAAGAATAAAGTGGAAAGGTAAAGAGAAAATAAACAATTAATTTGAACCAAAAGATGAGTTTGATCCAACATATGAATCCTCAGGATCTAGGAAGGAAAAACTTCAGAGGTCTAATTAGGGAAAATGCTCTTATTGTAAGAAAGGAAACCATACAGAGAAGTATTGTATGAAGAATACCATTGATCAAATGGAAAAACTCCTTGAGTAACACAATATTTCCCTCCCCGAAGGATCAAGGAATAATGACTCTAGAGAAAAGACTGAAGATCATGATGAGAGATGCCATGCACTGAAGGCTAAATTTTCAAAATCACATGTCTTCCTCATTGATTCAGGAGCCTCCGATAATATGGTTGCATCCATAGAATCATTCTCTTCATTACAACTTATTGATTGTCCAAGTATTCACATGGGTGATGACACTCAAATTCGAGTTGAAGGAAAGGGTTCAATCAAGTTAAAACATGGAGTGTTCAAAGATGTACTCTATGTGCCCTCTTTAGCTACAAATTTGTTATCTATATACCAAATGACACATATTGGCCCACCAAAGTGAGTGGCATTTGGTTCCGACTCAATGGAGATCTCAAACATCTCAACTAAGAATATTATAGTGAAGGGTGGTGCAAACCATGCCTCCAAGCTGACATATAAATTCTCAAACTTTCTGCCATACTAAGATCTAGTACAGTCTGAATTGCCATTTGAAAGGGGAGGTAAAATGATTCTACCTACACTTTTTACATATGATAATGTTTCCATTGGTGTTTTAGATTCAAAATCCGAAGTAGAGGACCCAGTTGAATCAATTTATGAAATTGAAGATGAACTATTTTGCAATGATCCAGATCCAAATCCAGTCCCTACTCCCAATCCTAAGCCTAAATGGGCACAAAAGGTTATTGAGGTAGCTGGGAACATGAATGGAAAGTCATATGACATTAGGAGAACAAAATACTTGTTTCAAAAAAAGAACCTTGTGCTATGTCAAGCAAATTCACTTCCTTCAGAGAGGTGCAACAAGCTCCCAGAGAGATGCTACATGATGGTAAGGAATGATCAACAAATTGGATCATGTCACTCTTCCTCCATAAACAAGAGACAAAGGTAACGTTCCTTCTCCTGTCTATCATCAGATTGGAAGAAGATGGAGAGGTTCACATGTTCAATTCCATGATACTAGTGCACACAAGGACCATCATACTGCTTCAGTACACCACAGAGATGCAAGTTGCAGAAATATTTTCACAAGTCTTTTATTCAACAAGAAATTTTCTCTTTATATGAAAGCTTGATACTGATTTTCCTGCTTATTTTGAGGGTGGGGATTTCCCATGAGGTTTTCCCCATTTCCTCAGTTTTAATAAGCATTTATTATTTTTTGCATTTAGATTGTATGGGAAACCTTTGGTCTTAGTTTCCAGGTCCCAGGTTGTCAAAAGTTAGGGTTAACGGGGGGTGTTGGGATTATTATTAATCCTCGCTTTGAACACATAGTCTAATTATCTATTTTCCTAGTTTAGGAGGTCTTCATATCTCCACTACTGAATCTGGGACACGCCTAGGGGACATATTCCACTTATTGCACCTGATTGCATGAAGTTAGGTGCCCCAAGGACCAATCCCTATAATTTAGGAACCCACTTTGCGTGCCACCAGCAATCTCCTTCAGTTGACCTTTCTAGTTAATCAATTATGTTTTATTATGCTCCAGTTACCATAAGTCATATCACAGTAAATTAGCCTAGCGTCGATTTGCATGATTGAAGGAGGTGTGGGGGCCCTTGTTCACCTACCCTCATCAGTTAACTGATTGTAGACTAAGTTTGTTATCCAGAGTTGCATTAGTTAGATCCAGTGGTGATTTTCCCACACTGATTTAGCTTCGGAGTCAGTCTAAGTTGGTAGATTCGAATCCTATCTTAGGCATTCAAATTATCCTTTATGCATAACCATTGTATTACATATTAATTATTGATTCATGAATATAATCATATTATTCCAATTTTGCATCTATGTGTGTACAATTTTTCCATGATTAATTGATCAGTCTATGCTAAATTCTCCTCTCTCTTTTGCATCCTTCTTTTATCATTTGAAATCATGCGGCTTGATGATCCTATGATTCATTGAATTTAACACATCTAGCTTAGTCCTAGAGGTGTTTTAGTAAGGAGTGAGGGTGAGCCCACATAAGACTCAGATATGTCCTAGATGAACTATCCTAGGCTTGGGATAGTGTAGGTAGGGTATGCATGGGGCATGCACTTGCTTCCAACAAACTTATAGTATCAGGGGTCCAATCCTCTTATAAAGTTATGCCTATTTCTATCTGTAATGTCCTTTTGTGTTATGACACATTTGGTTTCATTACTCAGACGGAGAAGTTCCATTTTGAGGTATAACAGATGCTTCCTAATGTGTGAGGTAAGAGGGTAAGGATGGTCGAAATACATTGCAATATATAGCTCAGAGGACTCAGAATCTGGGTTGCAGATAAGTACCTGAAACAAACAAATAGAGGTCATTTTTACAAATCATCACTGAGGATGACATGTTCAATAATGTGGAACTCTAGCTCCTTTACAAGATACATATACATCATATAATATAGGCTATAAGGCCATGCATGTTTACAAGGTGTATCATATCCACATGAGTACAATAACAGATCTTAAATAGCTAGAGTGGTGCCACAAAACATGACATGATCTTGCACAACTTAGGTTTCATAAGTTGTAAACCCAAGGTATTCATCCAAATCCATAGTATCAAGTACGAATCCTACCATGTGAATACAGTAGTTGAATTCAAACATGGAGGATGTAATCATATTATTAGTTAAAGAGTTGTACCAACAACCAAAGCAAAGGAATCCACCAAGGTGAAAAGTAGATCCTAAGGTACTATCAAAACTCTAGGTCTTCATCATTAGCAGGTGCTGATAGGAAGCCATTTTTGATAAGGAAGATAGTGAATTCTACAACAGGTCACATGAGTAAACTAGTAGATTGGATGAGGTAAAATAGGCATAGATTAAACTCAGAGATGAACATGAAAAGGATCGAGGTAAACAGGCAGATGTTGGGGATCCTTGAATAGTGAGCACAACACAGAGATGACCCAATGCAGCTTGAAACTTCAAGATAGACAATTGGACTCATCTGCAATGTAGGATACATTGACATATTCCCCATGTTCTTAGGAGAAGTAAACAATTGAGGAGTAGTAACTCAAAGTACTAGTTGAAACTGAGAAGTCTAAAAGTGAAACATGAGTGCCGGGATACCCAAACTAGTGATTTGTTCAAGGAATTTGCTGCCAATAAAATAACAGTAAAGAGAGTATTTCCTTCCTTCCTTCCTTTCTTGTTAAGTTTTAACGAGTCCAAGAAATCAAACTCGAGACCTTCTTCATTTTTTGAACAAGCTTGAAGAATAGATAGAATATTGCTTGATAAAGCGCTGATTCATGGATTTTATGAGCCTGAATTAGTGGATGCTAGATGTTGTTTTCGTAATTTAAGAGTCTGAAAACTCCAAAGAAGACTCGATGGGGGTGAGTTTTCGTAAAGTTAGTCTCCTGAGTCCGAAAAATTATAAAAAAATCCAGAGGAAAACTCGCTTAGCTTCTGAGGAACTAAGGTATACATTTTTCATATTTAGTCGGCAAGGTTCGAAAAACGGGTAAACTATCACTGAACTGACGCCCTTCAAAAGCAAGCATATAGCCTTAGTTTAATGCGTGTGAAGGAAACAAATATCACTTAGGATGTTCCATTTATTTACAAGTATTGGGAAACCAACAATAAACTCGATGTTTTGTACTAATTTTAACAAGCATGACATTGACATAAAGAACACTCATAATATTTTTCAATTTTCATAGTTTAATCCAAAGCACAAAAAAGAAAAAGTGAGCTCGAACCGGTTCCTTTTTCATAAATTTAGTTCTTTAGGCCCGAAAAAGAGATAAGCCTATACTTAGGAATACTCTTCTAGTCACAGTAACTAGAGTATTCTTTTTTTGTAAGTAATCCATATGATCCGAAAAAGGGTTAATCTTATACCAATGTGGATGATCTTTCATTTTCTTTAACGAGTCTAAAAGAACAAGTAACTCGGTAATATAGTCATATTTAAGGAGTCAAACCAGGGCTTGAAGATAACTCCATATGATGGGAGCCTTATAACAAAGGATATTCAACGAATGATAAAGTATGAGGTTAGGTTTCACATGTAATACAAATATGAAGGATCCCATGAACTAGCAACATCCAGCATGGGTACCAGAATGGCAGGAAATGTTCTAACTAAGATAAGCCATGTTAGATAGGCTCTAATCCATGGAAGAACAACGATGTTTGAAGGATAATATGAGGCTGCATATAAAAATAATATAAAAAGTTAAAATAATTTTAAAATTAAATAATATAAAGTTGCATATAATAATATAAAAAGTTATAAATACTTTTAAAATTAAATTAAATTTAAAAAAAAAGAATTTAACTTAAATAAAAATAAATTAATAAATATATAATTGTACTTATTTATTTCATTGCCTTATGGATTTACATCGAGTTTATATATACTCTCATTGATAAGATATGTAATAAAATGTGTTTCCATATTATTATTATTATTTTTTTTTAATTTTTAATTTTAATTTAAAATAAATTAGAATTCTTAGTAAACTTCATAAAGGATCATGGGTTTTTTAATTGGAACGTTTGAAAATTTATTAATTATATAAAGAATTAGTGAACTTCATAAAGAGTTGTGGTTTATTAAATTTAAACCTTAAACAATTATTAATTATATAAAATAATTTAGTAAATTTTATAAAAGGTTATGGTTTATAGTTCACTCTCTCACATATATTTTATCATGAGTTATGATTTATTAAACAATAAATATAATATTTAATGGTTCACTCTCTCACACATGGTGAACAAAATTAATGACTCCACCAAATTCAATTTTAACTTTCATCTTCAATGCTATCAACACCATTGAACCATCTTAATTGAACATTGTTATTCTTATTATTATTGTTGTCTTCTATCATTGGTATTTCTTTTTTATGGTGTGATGTTAAGGCTGAATGCATAAGTTTTTATTTTATTGGAATGAAGTTACATTGAGAATGGAAAATTGTAATTCTCTTAAAACTAGCTCACAAAGTTCATTAGATAAAATGTCTATAACACTCAAAAGATGTAATTTATAAACATCTACAAAAATATATTTGTTCAAATTATTTTTGGTTAATTCAAACTCCTCCAAATTAGAATGTTATTAAGAGATATGGGAATTAGATCTTTCAATTGATCCTCAAATAAATTTAGCAATCACAAGTTACTTAAACTTCCTACATGTGTGCATGTGGTATGACTATACTTATGTCCTTTGATGTCAGTTTCTATTTATTCAAATAATTTATTATTGGACAAATTCACACCCTCGATCATAAGAAAATAAATATAATCATCTTGTGAAGATACATTGATTGCAAATTCATATATACTTTGAAGATCCGATGTTGTTATTCCACTAAGTTTGTTGCGATATAAATACAACAAGGTGAGATTTGTGATCCCTTATTGATATCACAATATAGACTATAAACAACACTCAAAACACACAAGTCAGAAATAACAGAAATAACTTTAAGAGGTACTCACGAAGTTTACATGTCAAACCATTTACATTTCAAAAAAAGTTTAAGACAAATACACTAAGTCAAATTTACAAGTAGAGTCTCAAAACAAATTAAAATAAATAAAAAATAACGAAAAAAGTAAAATTGCCAAAACCCTTAAATATTAATCCCTCTAAACTATTTTTAATAAATCGAAATGCTCAAGAGAAACCAAGCTACTAATGTTATCTTGAGAATACTCACATGTTATTATATATTTGTAGTTCTTTTATAGCCTTTGAAATGGTTTCGAAAGGTGTTGATAATGCATTAAAAAAATGGATATATTCCACATCTTTGACATTCTATTTTTATATTCACAATTTGTTTTTTTTCGCGTATTAATCATATATTTTACTACAAAAAGTTAGACAACATATATATATATATATATCAATGTAATGTTTTATAATATGTCTTTTAAACTTTTATATTTTCAAATAAAAGTGGTTGATAAATAATTAAAGGATAGGAAAAAATTACTCTAATTTAAAATATAAAAAGTATTTTTTTATTTCAACTAGAGTAAAGAAGAAAACCAACATTGTTAAAAGAAGAAAAACTATCATCGACTATATAATGAAACAAGGCCCTACAAAGTCCCTAAAGCATCTTGAGACAAAAAGAATTTGTCATTGTTGTGACACACTTGTGACATAAAAAACAATACTAACATTTTAACTCATCACAACTATGATTCTAAGAATGCTTCACTTAAAGCTTTTCCAACATAGAAATAAAATTCTAAAAAAAATGTGTTTTCACTTCTTTTAAGATTTGATAGACCAAATTTGGTCCCATCATCATCACATTGTTTGTAAGCTTATAATTATCGAAATTATTTTATATATTAAAAATTAATGAATTGTTGCAAATAATTGAAGTTGTTGCATCCTTTTTACAACCAACTTTGAAAACATCTACCAATTGATATTGTGTACATTCATCATGCTTTTCAATATGTATATGCCAATCTTGTGATATTGTAGAGTCCATTAGGAATCCATAACAAACATTGATAGACTCTTTGATTTACTTTTTGTCAAACTATGTAATTCAAGGTCATTTATAGAAAGTTTGCCATTTCTTGTTCCATTCATGAAAGAATTCACATTAGGAAACAAAATAATTTTTTATATGACTTGACATATGAGTCATTTTAAAAGAAAGAACTTAAGTCATTGACAAGAATTGCTAGGACTCAATAATTATATCATGTTAATATGGTTTAATTGGAGAACCTTTTTTTGGAAACAAAACATGGAAAAATAGCTCATGGGCTAAATTTTTTTCCCTAAAATCTTCCATATCCAACCAACATAAGTTGGGATTCCCAAATTTATCATGTGTTTCTCACATCACATAATCATGGGCATATATAAATACATTTGAAACATTAAAAAGGTGTTATCAAACAACCAATATTACCAAAGGAAAGTTCATAAGTAGATGTTAGCATTTCTTTAATTGGTAATTAGCTAGAACGCATCCCCGTGAACTTCAATGAAAATGGAAGCCACCCAAGCATGGTTACAATTTGAAGGATCTAACTTCTAAAGTTGTCAACTATTGTGATGGTTGAAGTTAGAAATGTGGATGGCTACTGAAAAATGCAAGCACCCCCACTAGTGGTGCATTCATGTAGGTGCAAGGTTCAGATTGATTAGAGTTTGCCCGAATGTTTGAGTATTGGTCATTTTTATCTGGCCCTCCAATGACTACCCCCACCAAAATATTTGGGTTGGGAATTTTGTTAGCAAACAATTGGGACCCACCATGCCGTGTTATGTGACTAGGATGCTTTGTAATTGATGGTAAAGAGGATCCTCTATGATGAATGTATTCAGGAAAGCGAGGACCATATCCCACCATATATGAAAGATTGAGAGGATTATCTCAAAGTATGTAGTTCACCTAGGTACAGAATCAACCATGATATTAGTTTAGTATTGATATATTTTAAAAAAATCAATAGGAAGTTTTGTAAATCCATTAGTCTATCTCATTTATGGTTGGCAATAAAACTATCCAAATACCCAACATTGATGGTAATCAATAAAACTAACCCTTTAAACTAAAAATAACTAAACTTTAGACAATACCTGTTGCTTGGAAAATGCTCTTAGTCTAGTAGGAGTAATTGACACACTTCCACATTGAACAACTTGAGAAGTATGGCTAAAAGAACTAGCATAGGCTAAAAATAGAAATGAAGCAAATGTAACATGTTGCATGTTTCTCCCTCCTGGCTTGTGGATAATTCCAACTGTTACAATACAAATGCATTATTAATTTTTTCCTCACAATCAAACACCATTGGGATAAAAACCAGTTTAGAAGAATGTTATAGTATTTGTCCAAATATTAAACCTGGTGTAAATAAATTCAATGAATAAGGTGATTCTGGCATCATAGAGAAAACAAAGTTGCCAAGAATGCCTACATAAAATCATTATTTTTCTTTAGTTAGTCAAGAAGCCTACATAAAATCAGTACATTTTTTCAATTATTTAATGGAAGAGAATCACAAATAAACAATAATATAAAAGATGGGATATGTTTTGATGAAATATTTGATATATTGACCAATAGTATTTACCTTTTCTAGGAAAACATTTAGTCGAGCATGTTTGTTGTCCAATCCAAATTGAGACATGGTTTCATTAGCTCCAAGTGCCATGCCATTTTTAACAATGTATTTTATATATATTTTTCTTTACTGTTGCCTTGTGCAACCATGCAGCACTCCATAATAATTCATCCTGTAAACTAATAAGCATATATATTTTCCCATCAAATTAGAATTAGAATATCAAGGATGAAGAATATTTGAAGTTTAAAAAAAAAAGTTGCTTCTAATACTAAAAAGGCTTGCTATAATGATGTTTATGATCTGAGTTTATGGAATATATAGTTTATTTCTTGGAAAATTTACAATCCAGATCTCTCAAAAAAAATTTATTCCTATTAAAATAAGTGTAATGGTGCAAACCCTTAAATTATAATGAAATAAAGGCTATATTTATATAAGTAGGTGTAAATATGCAAATCCTTGAATTTATAATGGATTAAAGATTTCATTAAAAATACATTTTATAGAAATTGACATTGCAGAGAGAAGAGAATTGATTGAAGTAATTTAAAATATTGTTTAATTAATTTGGTGGAAGCATCCTATATGTGTTTGAAGTTTGATATGTTTCTCACTCAGCATTGGAGCTTAGGACCTACTAAATACATCCTTCCAGCTAGATCATTCTTTCATCCAAATTGAAGTTCTCTGCTAACAGCCCTGGCAGCCATTGTTCCAACTAACAGGGATGAAACCAACATTGCCAGTAAGCATTGTGATAGCCTAGTAGCCATGGCTACCAAAATTCCCATTGATTATTATATGATGTAGTCACTCACTAACAATGCAACACACGAGAGTGGGAATTATGATAGGTTTACATTCTGAGAGCTGAGCTGCTGTATATATACTAAGCAGATTTGGTTACTAGATTCCTTGGAAGGTTCTTTAGATCAAATTTGAAAATCATAAAATCCGCCATAAATGCATTGTGGCAGTAAACTAAATATCCAAATGACAACTACAGATCTATATCCACCAATAATAGCTATATGTAACATTCTGGTAATCATGGTCAATATTTCTTTTAGTGGGAAGCTTGTAATAATAGCTATGGCTACCGACGTGCCTGGACTATGAGAAGATCTCTCCCTCAGTTTGAACCTTTAAGGTTCACTAGTGCTCCTCATCCTGAGAACCCATTAAGGATGTATATATCATTCACAATGAGCCTTAATAATTCCTCTTTTATAATGAAAGCATCCTAATCTGGATCCCAGTAGAAAACAAGTCTCTAAAGTATATATCATTCATAGTGAGCCTTCACAATTAGCCTTAATACTTCCCCTTTTATAATGAAAGCATCCCAATCTGGATCACAGTAGCAGACAAGCCTCTGAAATAATTATTTTTGGGACATCATATTAGAAATGTTGAAAACTTGAGTAATCCACACCGACGAAGGGAATTGAGGGTTAAAGGATCTCCTAGGGAGTCATGTTGTAGATATTAATGCTTGCGCTCAACCCATATAACAGACATATGAAGATATTTGAAGCAGTCGGATGCTCAATTGGTGATTTGATACCCATGAAAATAACAATTGAAGAACCAAGAAAACAAAATGTAAAAAGGTATAACGGTAAGAATGAATGTCAAATCATCTATTTATATAAACATTCTTAACTACTTTTGTACGATTTTTAACCCCAATTTGACAATTGTCAATTAAAACTAATGCCATGTTGCATAGTGTTTTACTAATTTGGACAAGAAACGAAGAGCGGAGGATACATTTCACATTGGTTGTTCACCTAAAAGGTTTGTGCTCTTATACTATAATATAGAGTAATTTAGCTCCACAATGCATATTTTGCACCAACCTTACCTTTTTATTCATACATTGGGACCACAACACATGTAAATGCGACATTAGTCCTTTTTTTTTTTCAGAAGAAAAAATACCAGTCTTTTTTATTCATTTAATCAAAAGACATCATTTACATATCCAAATGGAAACTGATAAGACAGATCCATCTCCTGCATGAAATAAAACATATGCAGAGCAGAAAATCAAGAAACAAAGTCTGAACATCGTAGACTTTCCTCATCATCCCTGAATGATCAGGTTAGAAATACTGATAAATTCTGAAGAGAACTTTAAACATACATTTCAGAGCAAAAAACAGGCTGGCAGATTGGACTCAAACAGAACAATAAGAAGTACACCTTCATCTGCTGGACAAAAACTGAATGTAGAATAATCAGAATTTACTAAAATAGTTCCAGAATGCCATGGGAAATAACCATATCATCTAATGTTTCTGAGAAAGAAACAAATCCCATATCCAATAGCAAAGCTTTTTTCAAAAGTTCATCAGCCAGCGCATTATGCTCACGAAAAGTATGTTTAAAGATCATTGAAGGGGCAATTGAATAAAAAATCTTATGTTGGAACACCAATGCATCAGTGATGGAACATCAAGTGCTGAAATATTGTTTAACCAAGAAATAATAATCATGGAATCACCATAAATCAACTGCAAAGGAATGCCCATCATTAAACCGACTCTAAGAAGAGCCCAAATAGCTAATAATTCTGCTCTGGTATTCGTGCTACTACCATATCCCATAGAAAAACTGAAGAAGTGAGAGTCATTGATGTAAATCACAAAACCTGCACCTCCAATATTTTCCGCAGCTGCACCATCAAAGAATCCACATGGAAAGCTTTTTAAAGGGGAAGGACCAGGATTACGAGATTTATGAGAAAAAATCGGGACACGGTAGGAAAAGGCCAATCCTTCAATCGTGGAAATTAGAGCTGAGAAAGATGGTTTTTTGTTTTCAAATAAACAATGATTCCTAAGAAGCCAAATTCCCCAAAGAATGAACATTGGAATGTATCTGAAAGGGGCTGATTGCTCAGAATAGGAAAACCAATGGTCCAAAAAGGAATGGACAGAGCTAAATACTAGGAAGGAGCATGAGAATTTTCCGGCAAAGTATTTGAAAATACTGACAGAGAAGGGACAGCAGAAAAATAAATGATGGATATCTTCCAGATTATTTTCACAGAGAACACATCTACTGGGCCCCAAATATCCTCTGCTTTGTAATTGATCCCAGGTTAATATCTTTCCTCTAAGAATCAACCAAATAAAACATTTTATTTTCAGAGGTAATTTCAGGGTCCATAGGATTTTCAGAACTGAATCATTAATTTATCCATGTCAGATATTACCAACTCATGGGTACCCTAGATAGAACCCTTTTATCTTCAAGCGTCCATATGAAAGTTTGTGTGAGGATCAAGAGTCCCTAAGTAGCCCCGACATGTCATTAAGATGAAGCCTAGTGAGATTTTTAAAAATCTCACTCTTATTCTAGCCATTACGTAGGGGACTCTCAAAACTTTGCATTTTGTGAATTTGCATTTATATACAACTACTTGTTCTTTTGATTCTGATGTTGGTTGAAGTTATCCTTTAACCTCTTACCTCCAATGTGTTATCCTAAGCTCGGTCACCTTCTCTACTTATTGTTGTCACATCTTGCTACCCTTGTCGAAGAAGACATGCTTCAAGAGCATCCACATCATGCACATTCCTTGTTTGCATTGTTTGCATAGGTATGATATGTGTGCTTGGAACACAATTTCACACCCATGCGATGCTCATCTTGTCCAATGTCTTATGGCACGATTTTATTATTTTTCAGGATTTAATAATATGAAAAAGACTCAAAAAATCAAATATTTTAAAAAGAGAGGGAACAAAAATATCTCCAATGTCTATTTAGCAGTGTTAGGAATTCGAGTCATCCTTGAACATAGCACTAGTTTTGATTCTATCAATTAGTCGTGTTATAGTACTTGGACATTGGATTCAAACCTTGATAGTAGAGTTATTACTCCTCCAGTTGGTTACTTTTCCAATCATATGGAGAATTTGTTAATGTCTCCTACATTACCGATTTATATCATTGGTCCCTTTCTGTTGAAAAATTCCCAACTCACTTTTGTGTCGTGCTCAATGTTCTAGGATATATCCTGTGTCGACCATTCTACATTTTCCTTGATCTCATGTGTCGGCCATTCCCTGGTGTTGGTTTGTTCCCATCATGTATCTTTCAACTTAGTGTTTGGAATCGTTCTTATGTGGAAAGTTCCCATTGACTTCTCATTGGTAGCTTATGTCTCATCAATGGAAAATCATATACTATGAGGAATTAAACTAAATTCATAGCACCTTCGCCCCATTTACGTCATCGACAAGTAACCTTGCACTCAACATATGGCAATTCATCATTGGTATCTAATTGAGTGGTTTCCCTTGATGTTCGACGATAAGAAATATATTCACATTTTGGGGTTCATGTTGTACCATGGATTCCATTTTCATTATTGGTGGAAGTCCTCACCCCTCTCAATATCTTTCATTATCGGTCATTGCTCAGGGGGTCTCTTTCATGCACTATTTATATTGGGTGCCCATTGGAGACATACTCGATGGTCTATTTTGCAAAAATTTCTCTCGGTCCCTTCCCAAGTCAAATCAGTCCGTGATATTTCCTCGTGTTGGATGATGCAAGATGCCTTAATGTCTCCCTTCAAATGGGTCTCTTCCCATTGACTTCAAATCATTATGCTCTAAGAATGAGGTATATATTCTCGATAGTAGCTTAGGGATTTCATTCATTAGTGATAGTTTCCCTCACTATTGGGTAGTAGGAATACATCAATATCTCCTACTCGATAGATTCTAAAGGTGTTCATCTCTAAGACATCTATTCACACTTGGTAGATTGTACTAGGTATCTTGGTCCCCACTATCGTCATTGGTGGATTACCTCATGTTTGTTAATAGTATACATCAATGGCCAATAAATCAAATTGTGTCCTCCATGTTCAACTTCAACTCATCTATTCACATGGGTGGGATTCGTACATTTAGTAGGTTTGGATGGAAGACATTGGGCCAACAGTAGCATCCTCACATTTTTTTGTTGCTCGAGTTGCGCAAGATTGTACCACACCTCAAATGCCACTAGTTCCATTAGGAGAACCATTACTCAACGTAGTTATAGATTGTTCTCATCATACATGTTGAGACATAACTTTCCATTTGTGGCTATGATCTTCATATTGACATAGAATTCCACTTTGTATCTATTTATGGATATGATCGACTGATTGGAATAAATCCACTATATATCATCTTTGTGGCCATGATCCACTTGCATATATACTACATGAATTCAATATGCATTCTTTCATGGCCATGACCTCTACATCATTTATATATGTCATGGATCCACATAGTATTATGTTTGACAGCCATGTTCTATCACCTCAAGTATGGACATATCCATTCGAGGGAAATATTGTCTAACATCCTTTTACTATTTCAAGTACTTTGTTAGGGCTATGACTCTTGACTATTATAATCTATTGCGACCATCATGTTCCCTTCTGACCTCACACGAGGATAATTTTAGGGGCGAATCTTCGTCCTTGGAAAAAAATAATGGTGTTTCAAATTTTGGTGGGACGAATTTTATATAGAATCTTTAAAAATATTTAAAAATAAATCATAAATGAAATTTATGTCAATATATTCTCGCCCTCCAAATTAATCATGGATCCTCCATTTTCACACCTTAACAATTTTTAAGTAGTAATTCACCCATGATTTCATCAAAAGTGATTAAAAACCTTTATTCGGTAAATAATGGGTTTACCTTTGGTTTATGGGCCAATGGTTTTGGCTTCCCCATGGTATTGCATTTGATAAATCATATTTAAGTTTATTTATTGTTGGTGGTTTATGGGCCCATGGTTTTAGGTGTCCCATGGTATTGCATGTGATAAAATCCTATTTAAGGACTTGAGGTACTTTATCTTATTTAGAAGATCTATTTTTTTTAAGATATAGGGTAAAATCCATGGAAATTCATTCTTTCAATTTCCATGTTCATCTTTCTCTATTTTATTATATTATTAAAAATAGTTACCAATCAAATCTTATTTTGTTATAGAAAATAATTTAATTTTTATTTTTTTAATATATCTATTAATATTAATATAATGGATTAGAATATATATTTATTATTGTATTTAATATCAATATTCAAAATATTTCATAATTTGCCAATATTTAAAAAAGATTTTATAAATCAATGAAGCATTTGCCAAAAAAACATTTAAATATATATTTTATTATTGATAAATTAGCCTTTGAATTTTCCTACTTACCAAGAAGATTCGTCCAATTTTTATATATAAAAATTTATGGGGGGTTCTTAAATTTCACATTAGGGAGCATATTTTATAACTCAAATCGACACTTTTTTGTCCATAATGACATTCCAAAAGACGACACTTCAAGTGTTAGTGTTCATTCACAAAAAGGGACATTTATGAATTGAAGAGCCTATGATTTGATCTTTGTTGTTTATATGGCCCTGAACATTTAAGTGAAACCTCAGCCATTTCCAAGCATCTTTAAATTTGTAATCCTCAAAATGAGAATATTCACACCTAATGAACCTATAGACTGCGAATCATTCACACTTTCTCCTTTATTAGGTTGCGAATACAAGAAAATATTGCATTCACATGTTGCACATTGTTTGGAATCGAATCATTTTCTACTTTCCCTTGTATTAGGGGTATATTTTGATTCAAAGATCGGGTTTATATAGTCTGGGATTACACCTAAAAGTGATTTTCAAATGCTTTCAACAAATCTCTTTCACTTATGTTACTAGAAATAAAGATTCACCAGTTGACTCTTTTTCCAATGATGGACTTTCTGTCCATATTGTGCAGCTTGTTAAGGAGGAATATATGGAGGGTTCGCTAGCCTTTTCCAAGACTTGTTCTATTCTATAATTTTAAAACTATTCAACGGGCCTTTATCTTGCTCTGTAGTCATTCTATATGTCGATATCGAGATCTATTCATGCCATGTTTTGTTCTATTTTATTGCTTGATGAAGTAAATGCTTTATATCTCTATCAATCCATTTCGAGATCTTTTGATTTATCAAATACATGGTAACATACTCCAATCATACCCACAAGGGGTTTGTCTTGTTGGCCAACTCTACGTTTGTTAAGGCATAGAGGCTGTTAAGCACGTCAGAGGTTCAAATCCCCTTGTGCAGTGTCGCGGGGGGTCTGGTAGGTAACTTAGGGGTTATAGTGGTAGTGATGGGAATCGACCCCGTGTCATGCAAGTAAGAAACCTTCCAGTTGTCGATTCCTCTGTACAAAAAAAAACATACTCCAATCATAAATATAAATCATATAATGTTGTAATGCTTGATTTGTTGGATTATCAATAAGTAAAATTAATAACAAAAACCCTATCAAGAGTGGTCTTTTTATCCCCGGATGCAGGTGTGCATATGATAGCTGATGGATGTCAAGTGCATATGACAGTTGACGGGTGTCAAGCATAGGATGGGAGGCCTCGTGAGGAGTGGGAAAGTGGCGAGACAAAAGGTACCACCCAACACTTCTCCTAGGCATAAAATATGTCGCAAAGTTACAGCGCAATGCAAGTAGATGGCTTCAAAGATGCGAAACACCACATTAAATCTGACCAACATTTCACTGAGGAAATGATGCAGATCTTGACCCTGAACCAAGCAATCCATCTGACAATTCATGATGAGCGTCCTTCCTCTGCATCGATGCATCATGACTGTCCTTCTCATTTTATGAAGTGCCATGTGCATCCGGTAAAGCACAAAGTGCAACATGCCCTTCTTCCCTTGATCTAGGATACTAGCAGGCATGCCATGCCTAAAGCCAAAGCTTCCTTGCAACAATCAGATCAGAATATCGATAGCAGGATTCCATCCTGGAGATTGCTTGGAACTCAGGGAAATAGGCCCGACGCTCATAAAGTTCCTCATTGGCTCCCAAGCACGAGCCATAAGAGGATGGTAATGAAGCTTTAGCCTGCCACCAAAGCTAGGCATAGTTATTGTTTCATATTGGGGTTATCAATTCTTGAAGCCTCAAAATTGGAGGTGTGAACCTTGCACGTAGAGTCCAACTACAGTGTGCCTTAGCACCAAGACGCCTTAGACAACCTTAAGCATAGACCCCAGCACCAACATGCCTTGAAGATGACTTCGGGAGGAGCTGGCGGTCAGGAGGTCGACTGGGAAGCCCTCTTCCAAAAGGAGGATCCTACTCACATTCATAATTCAATTACAACTATGGAGGATGAAATTTTCAGTGAATTCAGGATCAGACTGGGGCATGATATCCCCATGTCCAATTATTGGAGGCTAAAGTTTATCTTTTCCAAATCCATGAGTGAAAGAGAAAGATTTAGAGAGTGTGTGAACCTCACGATCAACACCTTCAAAGAGGATGCTGAGAAAGGGCTAATTCACATGAAAAGTCTCATGCAACTCTCTAAGCCCCCTTTCAGCAGAGCAAATAAGGATGATAAGGACGTCAGCACCAACAAATCCCTGGAGGATGAGGCTAAATCCTCCAGGAGGTTCTAATTGCTCTTGCTTGTTTTGTTTTGTCTTTCATGCTCCCCATAAGTTTGTCCTCCTCTTATGTCAACTTCTTAAATTGTAATGTGATGTCAACCTTCAATGGTTGGGCAGCAGTAGTTATGTCTAGATATTCGATATGGACCATTTTGCACACCTTCCTCTGGTGGCTCCATCGCCATGGCTTGACTCCCTATTTTGTAGCAAGCCCAATTATATAGCTCTCTTTTTAATATGAAATAGAAGAACCAATCATCTTACTTACAAAAAAAATGATCTTTTTAAAACTTTTGAAGATTGTATTTTGTTTCTACACCCTACACAAAATATATATATATATATATATATATATGAATTTCCAAAATGTGTTTGACGACTTAACCCTCCAACAAAATCTTTAAAACTAAATCACATAATGCTTTCACTAAAGGTATGTTATTTTAACAAAGCAGGACACATTATAATATGTTATTTTTACAAAGTAAGACATGTTATTTTTATTGCAGTTTTTGTATCGGGCTATTATTAAAGTTTATCAATATGTAAATTATATATAAAATAAATTTTTATATTTTAAATTAATAAATAAATTTATAATAGATAAATTTTAAAAGTTAATAATATAAAAAGTTATAAATAATTTTAAAATTAAATTAAATTTTGAAAAAATAAATAAATATAACTTAAATAAAAATAAATTATTAAATATATAATTTTAATTGTACTTATTTATCCTTATAAATACACATAACGATGCATTGCTTTATGGATTTACATCGAGTTTATATATACTCTCTTTGAGAAGAGATGTAATAAAATGTGTTTTCATATTATTATTTTTTTATTTTGAAATTTTAATCTAAAATAAATTGGAAACATTAGTAAACTTCAAAAATAATTTTTTAAAAATTTACTAATTATATAAAGAATTAGTAAACTTCATAAAGAGCCATGAGTAAACTTTATAAAATTCATGGTTTTTAAATTAAAATCTTTGAAAAATATTAATTATATAAAAAAATAGTAATTTTTATAAAGGGTTATGGTTTATTAAAAAATAAATATAATATTTAATGGTTCACCTTCAATAACTCCAGCAAATTCAATTTTAACTCTCATCTCCAATGTTATCAACACCATTGAACCACCTTAATTGAACATCGTTATTCTTATTATTATTGTGGTTTTGGTATTTTTCTTTATCCTCGGATGTAAAGGCTCAATGCATAACTTTTTATTCTCTTGGAATGAAGTTACATTAAGAGTGGAAAATTGCAATTTTCTTAGAAGTGGCTCACAAAGCTTATTAGATAAAATGTCTCTAGCACCCGATGAATGTAATTTATAAACATCTTCAAAAATGTATTCGCTCAAATTATTTTTGGTTAATTCAAACTCCTCCAAATTAGATGTTACTAAGAGATGTGGGAATTGGATCTTTAATCGATCCTCAAATAAATTTAGCAATCATAAGCTAACTTCCTGAATGTGTGCATGTGGTGTGACAATATTTATGTCCTTTGATGTCAATTTCTATTTATCATCTTGTGAAGATACGGGCTGATGCACAATCATGGACTCCTTTAAGGACACTTTAGATGCCACATAATACTAGAATAAACAAAAAACTCTGATTTTAGGTGACAATTAGGGGTACT
>LPNX010243646.1:10047-29216 GCA_001517045.1 Pseudotsuga menziesii
CAGTTGAAAAACTAGCCAATTAGACATTCCCATGCTTCAATCTTGTTAGATATATAGGTTCATTATACCACATCTATGATACCCATTCATAACCTTTAATCGATCTGTAAGTTCATGAGACCACATCTCTGGTACCCATTCATAACCTTTAATTGAGAAATACAAGGAACAAACATGCCTTTTGTCATAAAGGTACTGTAATTAAATTATCAAGAGTTGTGAATTACTACTCAATAGCGTCACATGATACTGGACCATGAATGCCAATATGCTTGAGAGGGAAGTTGGAAGTTTTAATCTACAACTATGATGTGCAAAATTTATAGGGTATGGCAAAGTAGTTACAATAGAAAGAATCTATAGTTTCCATTTGAACACAAAATCAGCAGAGTAGGCAGAGAGGTGAGGAACATAATTTGTAGACCAATTAGACATTCATTACTGTTGGAAATATTGGTGTAACAAATATTGCAGAACCATGAGTACAATATAAAGAAGAAAAATGCTCAAACAGTAAGTGCCTTTGAAGGAAAATATTGTATACCATGTATGAGATGTAAGTGCAACATAGAGAAGTTCTATTCTCAAACTATGAATTCCATCATGGAAAATTTTCTTTCCATCAATAAGGGATTCTGAAACCATTCATATTGCAATTTTGCAGGTTACAGACAGGGAAATGTGTGCAAATTATGTGTGAAATGTGAGTGCAACATAGAGGAGTGGTGTTCTCAAACTATGAATTCCATCATGAAAAAGTTGTGTTCCATCAATACAGATAAATAGAATAAAGCAACCTGTAATTGTAGGAAGAATGTATAATACCGATGAAGCGTGAGCGAGCAGAAGGCATAAGGAACTTCACAGGGGGTCACCCCACCTTTTACTAAGCTCATAGATGCCAATTTATTTAATTTGCTGGTTCCACTCATGATTCAATCAATCGTCTAGCAAGATGAGTTTATATTTTGTCCTTTTACTAGTTTATCCCTTTTTACTTATTAGTGGACACATTAGGGACCCCCGCTTTGACATTATTACTTGATGTACATATCAATACTATTGAAATATTTTGGTCCTAAATTTGCATGCAAATGGATATGGATCCACCATATTTTTTGACAAGTTAGGATCTAAAAATGGGGAAACAATATACGAAAAACCTAAATACTAAGAAAAATAGACACCCTGAACCAAAAACAAAGAGAATCCATATTTTTTTTATATATTTTTCTCCAAATCGCTCTCACAAATTTAGAAATGCAGACAACTTGAGAAATTTTGGTTTGTGCAATTTAGGATGGGGAGAGGGGGTATTTTATAGAAAAAAGATAGGGATTTAAGGCCCTATGCTTTGCCTATTTTATTTATTATTTTAATGTTTTTTAATGTATATTTACATAAATGGTTTTTTGGAGGATCCGCTAACTAGACATTTCTAGCAAGCTGAAAACAAATCTCAAGCAGATCCTCTAGTGATTCAATATTGGAAACATATATAAGTTAGGGTTTCATTCTTGTTTTTTCATAAATAGTGGTTTATCCCCTCTCTTTTCTAAATTTTATTCCAGCTATCTAATCAACAAAGTTTCTCTTAGATAACTCCTCTTCCATTAGATTTGGATTTGCAGGTGCAATACACTTGGTTGTGCAAGTTCCCCCAATACTTTTTTTATGCTTTTAGCTTTTAGTTCTGTTATTATAAGCTTCCTATTTTTTATATTGTTTCTTTTACTTTTAGGTCAAAATAGTATTTGCAATGTGGGTTTTCCATTTCATTCAGGCACATTACAGTCTTATTTCACAACAAACCACTGGCAGTAGAGAAATTACACATGTTTATTTAGGCCTTCTAGGTGTGCTTTACTCCTATAACATAAAAAATAACATTTCATATTTTCACATGGCATAAAAGCTAAAGAAATACGACATACCCTTTTAGCCAATACTAGCACATAGGATCTCACAATCCCGGAAGTTTGGGAAGACTTGTTCCTCACCTATAATAATCACTATCCAGATTCCAAGCTCTCTCAAGGGAAAATCTTTAATTCACAAATTATGGAATATGATTCCAAGGTTTGTCACTTATATAATTTGGAACACGAGGAATAATATCATCTTCCATAAAGGAAACTCAATACAGTTAAGTATTTGCAATGGGTGAAATGATAGGGTCTCAAGGAGTGAACTCAATATTCAAACTCCCCATCTGAGATCCTTCCCCTAGTTCAACCCACTCTCTCTGGTAGTATCTTATTCTTTGAAGGGACAACAAAAAGAGACCTAGGTAGAGCTAGGGCAAAGAGGAAACACAAGACTAAATTTGCATGAGCCTAGAGGGCATGGGAAAACCACGAACAATATTAGAGAAGCACTCATTTTATGCCAAGGCCTAAAACTAATATCAAAATTAGATATTTGAGACATCATAAATGCATGGGACTCCAATATTATCATTTACATTATGAATGGGGTGACCTCCCCACATGCATTTTAACGTGTCAAAAATCATTACCAAATCTAAATCATTGACCTCTAACTTAAAACAATATGTTTTACACAAGTCCATAGAAATTTTAACTCATAAATCAATTTTCTTGCAAATGAGGGAACCTATCAAGCACAAGATATTCATATGAACTCATCCTACAGTAATACTCTCAGCTTTATGAAATATCCAATAGAATCTAAGCAAGATCATTTTCCCCCAATGCTGTCAGTAGTTCCTTATTATATTTTTGTTTTTTTGTGCTCACCTCATGTATTAGTGACATAGTCCCATACTTCCTCATTGGATTCTCCTGATTACCATCAATTTCACACTTACATTGCTAATTGTTACAAATCTGAGACCTCAAAAAAAGGATACACCATGAAGTTCATCTACTGAAGAACTCTAATGCCAATTTGAGAAGTACCCAAGTAGCCAATTTTTCAAAACGAAACTCTCTTACCACCCATGTGAAGGAATTCACAAAGAACCTATGTGACTATGAACACCGGTTGTCAGCAACAGAGACTTAATCTGTGTGCCTTGAAACAGGGCAACATGAGACCAACAAAGAGGAAGACTATAACAATGCCTAGCTTAAGTCCTATGAAACAAGTGGCAGTTCCATAGCACTGATTAAAAAAATTAACTCCAAATCACGTCAAAGGTGGGATGTTAAAGGAAGCAAGGGTATCAAATATGGACAATTGAGGCATGAATGGGGATAACTGAGAAGGTGAGCACTGATTAAAAAAATTAACTCCAAATCACGTCAAAGGTGGGATGTTAAAGGAAGCAAGGGTATCAAATATGGACAATTGAGGCATGAATGGGGATAACTGAGAAGGTGATAATTGAACAAAAAAAACCTTCCCAATGCTTAGCCTTTAACAATTCCAATATGAAAACTTCAATATGTAGAGTCCAACTCACATACCTACAAGATTCTGGTATGCAGACTCTTTTCATTTTGTTATTTATTAATGTGTNGAAAAATTCAATATGTAGAGTCCAACTCACATACCTACAAGATTCTGGTATGCAGACTCTTTTCATTTTGTTAGTTATTAATGTGTGGCTATGGTGTACAATTTTGGTGTTATGGGATGGACAACATAGGATTTACTACCATTACATTCAGTTTTAAAGTCATTTTGAGTTGTGAAGCTTACAACCTCTTGTAACTCTTCCAAGTTAAGTAAATACATCAGTATTGCAACAGCTTACCATGGTACAATGAGGAAATATCTATTGCGCATTAGAGGTTCAGAATTTAAAATGGAAAAAAATAGAAAACAAAATGGTTTGAGTAGATCAGCTCTTATTGCTGCATAATTATGGCCACATGCCTTGTAAAATTCTTGTGAAATGATTTTAAATCATCTTATTTTGTTCAAAAAATGACAACTTGCACAAAGTGCAAGTAACCATGAACTAGCCTGAAGGACAACACATAAATTTTCAATAAAAAATATGGAATTATTTCAATTTTACCTTTCAAGTATTTCTTGTGAAGCAACATTGGTCTACAATACAATTGGGACATTAGTAGAACATTAACTCCTACAGTTTTGCAAGATATTGTTGCATCTTTCGATATGTTATATCTATCTTATTCTTATTATTCTACTTGGGAACCAGAACAAGAAAACTATAGTATAAATTAGCATTTATTTATCTCAATCTTCTTATTCTACTTGGGAATCAGAACAAGAAAGCTACAACAGAAATTAGCATACGAAATAAATGTGGGAAAGTCCAAGACTGAATTTGACAAGAAAATACCATGGCCTTCAACTTTAAGGAAAATGTCATGGCATCATAATGATAAGCTCTCATTTCAGCAACTAGATCATTGAATGACTCGAGGACTACCATTCCTTCTGGAAATGCTTCATTGCTTTCCTGAAGGAGAACACCAAAAATCTCTTTGGCCATTATCTGCACCATACATCTACTATTTTTAAATGGCAATGAATTGAAAACCTCAATGAGTAATAGAATCCATTACATAATGTGCAAACATATTCAATTATTCCCCTCTAAAGAACCACAACCACAATGTGAAAACAACATCACATGAGTCCATTGGAAAGTTGGGAGGACAATTTGAATCCATTCCTTTTTTTTTTTCTCTGGCCCATATGAACAAATTCCTTTATGATTCCATTATATTTTCCATAACACTGTTAGAGTTTGATAGATTCAAACTCATATAATGCATCAATGTCTAAATGCAGGGATACATTAGAAACCAGTGTTTCTCTGTATGTTATAATTTCACTAGACACTGAAGTTGATATAATTATCTAAAATTAGAAGATATTAGAACCTACATAAACATAGATGGGAAAACAAGGCCAATTTGAAGGTGAACAGTTATCCAGAATTCATTTAAAAGAACTTGCAGTGATTCTTTGCCACAATGCAACAAGGACAAACTTCTTGAAATTCAAGAAGAGGCTATTACACCTTGATAATGTGGTGTTCTAACTTCTCGAACTCTTTACAACTTAGGGAAGGCATGTGAGCCCTGGGTTACAAATTGGCTTGGCCCCTCTTTGTATAGAACAGGTCTTACAGTGGCAGCATGCTCACTCTAGTGTCTCTTATATCAACACTTTTACCAATAAGAAATAATTTGGCCAAAACTTTTACCAAGATAAGGATACAGATACACTAGCTTTATGAAAAGTCAGGATCCAAATATACTAGTAAAAATGTGGGTACAAAAAAAATAAAAATTATTTTTTTATAATTAAATATATGTATATATTAATCCTAGACAAATTTCCAAACTGAACAGAGATTCTATTTGGAATTTCTACCAGTTGTGACAGTCCAGATGAATTTTAATAATCTTAATTAACATTCTCAATTGTAAAAAAATCATAGGGGAAGGCCTGTTTCCACTACTAGTGAAAATGTTTTGATGGTCCATTGGTCAGTTACCATACACTGTCGTTTATGCATGTTACAATTAGGCATGCATAAGCTCTTTTCTGTACACGTATCATCACTTGGGTTTTGAATTGTAGAAATATGTAATGTATCATGTTACAGAGAGAACAATATTATTTGAGGGAAAAATACACTAGATCAAAATTTAAACTGTCACATTTCATATATTTTAGCTCTCAACCACCATGCCACTGATTGTAGGTGTACAAGAAACTCACATGCTCATTGTATAAATAGAACAAGGGCTGTAAGATTTATAATACCCTTGGAAAACTTCATAACATTTATCAAGGCACAAAACTCCTAAACTGCCCATGTACCAGCTCACATGCTCATTGTATAAACAGAACAAGGGCTGTAAGATTTATAATACCCTTGGAAAACTTCATAACATTTATCAAGGCACAAAACTCCTAAACTGCCCATGTACCAGTACTGGAAACTCATGAAAACATCTCAAAAATACCCCGAGTGCCCACGAGGGGTGTGGAACCCATAGGAAGTTTAAAAATCCTTACGATAAATTAAGAAAAATTAATCTCTAATTCATTTATAAACCTACCTACAAATTAACCATCATTCTTATTTTTTGGCAAGATAATGTGTTATTTACTATACACACAAATGTGACACAAACACATGCCATTTTCGTTAGACATACCAATTTTTTTTGGGGGGGGCGGGGTCATTAAAAATCCTTCTGGAAAATTAAGACAATAATATCTAATTCATTTCTAAACCTACCTACAAATTAACCATCATTCTTATTTTTTGGCAAGATAATGTGTTATTTACTATACACACAAATGTGACACAAACACATGCCATTTTCGTTAGACATACCAATTTTTTTTTGGGGGGGCGGGGTCATTAAAAATCCTTCTGGAAAATTAAGACAATAATATCTAATTCATTTCTAAACCTACCTACAAATTAAACTATCATTCTTATTTTCTTGCAAGATAATGTGTTATTTATTATACACACACACATGCCATGTTTCCCTAGACATACCAATTTTGGGGGGTTAATTTTCTAGGCATTCTCATTTCCACATTTCATGCAACTTAGATCAGGATCTATTCACGAGTAGGTTGAATTTTGAAGCACATCAATTTGTAGGTGTCATATCCCAGAGAGACTGAATCTTCAAACTTCCAAGAAATTGTCTGTTGATGATGGATCTTGATCCAAAAGCATGCATGTAGTATGTAGATGACTGATGAATTGGTCTGTAGTGAAAATATTTTGTACTCTGCAATGGGGGTATCAGTCTCTTGAATTTTAAAGCACTTCAATCTGTGCATGGAATATCCAAGAGAGATTCAATCTTTTGTACTTTGCAATGGGGGTATCAGTCTCTTATAGAGTATGAGTGGGATTTGGGTGGTTGGGGTTTTCGGCACTTTGGGACTTTAGGACTTTTCTGGCATTAAAAAAAGTTTAATGGGGATCTGCATTCATAGAAACCACAGAATCTTCAGGATTTATTTCATGGGGGGAGGATCCATTTCCTTTTCCATGGGATATGCCTCCATTACAGATCCCGAGGGATCGAGATCGGATCTGCAGATCAGCAACCTATCAATATGTTAGTATACTGTTCTATATTAATACTCTCCACCTTATCCATTTTTTTATTACACATAAGCTTTTGGAAACAAAAGAACTTCAATTTTTATGTTTACAAGTTTTAATGGACAAGGGAGTAATAATGTGGAATATAATCCTGATTCCCAACATAATGATATGTTGCTGTAAAAGTAAGACTTGCAATTATCATGTGCATAACCACAAACCAAACAGATACCACATGTAATGGCACCAAAAATGCATTATGCCAGTGATGTTAGTACCAGAGTGAGGGGTGATACTACCATTTCAATGCAACGAATTTAACTCTGATACCAGTTTCCTGAATATCAAATTTCGGGTGCGTATAATGTCTTAGAAACTACCTTTGTCTCCTAATCATTAACCATGTGGAAGTGTTATCAACATACACAATTAGGAATATTAGTGTGGAACAAAATCCCAACCATTGTAAAACTAAGACTTGTAATTATTACTAATTATGGGCATCATGTAGACAACCAACAACATGCCAAAGAAGTTGAACAGTGCATAAAACAAAAACCACAGATGAGGTTAGTACTAGAGTCAGGGAGCCTGGAGGTTGCTATCAAGGATTTAATGCCAAAGCCAGCTTCGATACTGGAAAATTTTTTGAAGTAGGAAATGTATTATAAACCAGCTCTCACTAACCTATGTATTACTTACATAAACTGTTTATAAAGTATAGCTTGTCTAAGCTAGATAAATAACANACTGGAAAAATTTTTGAAGTAGGAAATGTATTATAAACCAGCTCTCACTAACCTATGTATTACTTACATAAACTGTTTATAAAGTATAGCTTGTCTAAGCTAGATAAATAACATGAAGCATTAACATGTACAGGAACTTTGTATGAGCTAGTTAAGATTCATTTATCCTATCCAACTCAATGATGTGAATCTTAACTAGCTCATACAAAGTTCCTGTAAGTTGTTCTTAATCGTTAGTCCCACTCAAGTTATACAACTATGCAGAAGAAGCATCAAATTTGAAAAACAAATAATGGCAATAGAGAAACTGACAATAGAGACAACTCTAAAGCTTTGGACAAAGCCAAAAGCATTTCTACATAAGCAGTTCATAGAAATTGAAGGCAATAGCCAATAGATATACAAAATGAGCATAGGACATCCACATGTGTTGAAAGGAGAAATATAAATTATATACATAGAACGCTGACAATCAGAAGCATTAATAACAAGCAGCAGTAGGGATGCAATAAGTAAACATGGGAAAATGAAAACTGCCACAGGCCCTACATTTGCAGCCAACTATATATGTCATTGAGGTTTCTACTATTGAATATTTATATCCAAACAAATGCAACAAAGTCAAGGCCATAGGATCTGAGGATTAGATTACAATTGTTTCGCGCTAAAGACAACTTCATAAATTATAGGAATAAAGGGTTAACTGGATGCTTTAGCTCACCAAAGATTCCCCCAGATGCTGACAAATCATATTAGAAATTGAGGACAAATATTACCGTAAAATGGGGTGCATCATCCTCCTCACCATCCTTCTTTACTCCTCTAAAATCAACACCTCTTTTTTTGTCATGAAGTTGCACATGATCATAAAAAACATTGAGAACTCTTTGAAACAAACCACTAGAGCAAATTATGATTTACATGCAGAATCACTGATCTAGTACAGTAAGAGATAACAAGACCTATAATACCTACACAGAATTGACAATAAATTGTTTCGCGCTAAAGACAACTTCATAAATTATAGGAATAAAGGGGTAACTGGATGCTTTAGCTCACCAAAGATTCCCCCAGATGCTGACAAATCATATTAGAAATTGAGGACAAATATTACCGTAAAATGGGGTGCATCATCCTCCTCACCATCCTTCTTTACTCCTCTAAAATCAACACCTCTTTTTTTGTCATGAAGTTGCACATGATCATAAAAAACATTGAGAACTCTTTGAAACAAACCACTAGAGCAAGTTATGATTTACATGCAGAATCACTGATCTAGTACAGTAAGAGATAACAAGACCTATAATACCTACACAGAATTGACAATAAATGCCAGATGATACGAGAGATCTCGTACACGAAGAGATTTAAGCCCACGCACTCCTTCATAACCATTGGCCGCACTTCGATTTTGAGGACCTTCTCTACGAGATTTTGCTCTGTCACCAGGTGAGGATAAGGATGATATGTCTTGTATGACAACAAAATCTTGCATGCATCTGTGAATGTAATAGCAAAAAATACAGTATATAAAATATAGGTATCTTTAGCTTGATCTATTTAAGTAATTGTTCCAAACAATGTCAGCGAAAATAACAAAGGTACCTGGGCAGCGACAAGGCCACTGATGCTAGCCATGTCACATAAGAGAATGGCACCACATTTATCAGCAATAGCGTGGAAACTAGCATAATCCCAGTCCCTGGGATAAGCACTTCCTCCACAGATAATAAGCTTAGGCCTGAAATCCAAGGGTTTCTCCTCTAGCTTATCATAATAAATGAACACAGTCTCCTGGCTGACCTTGTAAGGAAAACTCTCGAAGTAAATCGATGTAGTAGACTCGTTCCATCCATTTTCACCTGAAGCAGACCCAAATCTTGTGCTACTCCATACCTAATGGATGAACATCCAGGGCTTGCAAATCAGGGATGAACTAAAACAAATTTACCCAAACATCCATAAATAATGGCAAAATACCAAATTTTTAACCTATCTACCATAAATTTGGGCGAATCATCTCCATTTATCCTACAAAACTGTAAATTTTGACAATTTCACCTCCATTAGGGAAGAAATCGGGGCGAATGTCAGGATTTTCCCCATCGATGGGTTGGCTAAATTAGATTTTATGAATTTGCATAGTTTAATCGCGTAGGCTATTTAGTCAAGGAAAATTATATATAAAATAAAATATGGGCTAATTTATTAAATTAAAAAAAACCATTTTAATATTAAAAATTTGCCCACCTTTTTTTGGGCACCCCTTAAAAGTTGCCAATGGGCTATAATTCACCCCTAAAATCATCCCTGATCATCATCAAAGTTCACTCCTATGGAACTTAGCCAATTATTAATCCTATTAAATTACTTTTAATGGTCNTTCCAATGGGCTATAATTCACCCCTAAAATCATCCCTGATCATCATCAAAGTTCACTCCTATGGAACTTAGCCAATTATTAATCCTATTAAATTACTTTTAATGGTCAGCAATAGATCCACCTTCTGACATCTTCATATTAAATAAATGCTTCATTAGAAATACCTTGTTGGAAGATGAGGATTTTTCATAGAGCTTAGCCAATGTGCTCATCACACCCTCCATTGCTTTTCTTTTGAAATATTGAAAGCCACTGATGAAGCTAGACACAACCATATTGTTCCTAGTGCCTTTATTTCATGAACCTCCCATTCTTCATTCTTCATAGTCATTGGATATTTTTTTTCCCTCCCAACGATAAGAACAAATCCATTTGGTACAAATAGTCCTTCATTTGCATCTTCCATGATTGGTATTTTTGGATGTTAAATTTATCGACCCTAAACTTGCCTTCTTCCACCATTTCTCCCACTTGAAACAGGAACCCTTCCTTCCTACGAGTTTACCAGCCAAATAGACCTTTTGGCTCTGATAGATCAAAAATATGAAATTTATGGATTGGTTCTATGTGTAAAAAGTAAGAGGAAACTTGAAATTCAGGCTAAGCGTCTTGTCTTGAAAATGGGAAGCACGTCGATTGAACGAAAGGACATCATTGTATTTCATACTGAAGAAATGGGAGACGGATATCTCAATATTCATTTTTTATTTTCCTTTCTCTAGGATATAAAGGGAAGGGAAGAAAATTCATGAAGATTAGAAATGGTGTGGAAGCTACCATAGCAGGATTGAAGATCTTTGAGTTTAAGAAAAACTAGACTCTGATAAGTAGTAACATAATTAGTCAAGAAAATCCTCATTGCAACTGTGAATACAATTCATCTAATGTGATTTCACAGAATTTGAAAGCAGCATAGATGTTGAAAGGATCATAAAATTGTGATAGAAGTTGGAGCTACACAAAAATTGAAGTAGCATAGAAACAGAAGAATGCACTAAAACAAGAAGATGCAGAAGTTGAAGTTGTTTATAAAGAAATCACACCAACATTATTGTACTTGATTCTCTAGTAGGTTGGTTCCTACCTATTTATGGGTTCGTAGTAATAGTAAAACAAATTACAGAATGCAAAAGAGGATTAAAGTCAAACAAACTCACAAATGCAAAAAATGATGTAGTTTAAAGATAGGGGGAGTCTGCACAGTCAGAGGNGGTTGGTAGTAATAGTAAAACAAATTACAGAATGCAAAAGAGGATTAAAGTCAAACAAACTCACAAATGCAAAAAATGATGTAGTTTAAAGATAGGGGGAGTCTGCACAGTCAGAGGAGGAGCAACTGAAAGAATAAAAAGAAGCACAAGTTGAGGGGAAGAAATTGAATATACAATGCAAATACATAATTGTGTAGGGGGAGAACCCACAAAAACTACATAATTGTCCAAAGGTTACAAAAAATAATTAAGACATAAGACAAAGAACAATCCCTTTTCCATTGATGTCAAAGGGGGATAAGTAATAGATAATGGAACTACGTAGAAGCAAGAAAAAACATAATTGTGTACGTGGATAAATTGTAGATATTGCACAATAATTTCATGGGGGGGGGGGGATTCCAAACACTGCATAAAAACAAAATTGTCTAGAGGATTTCCATGAATAACAAAGGGGGATATTGTTGGAAAATTTTTATCATTGTTTTCAAATCTAAATACATATTGTTGTTAAAGACATAGGGAGACTATAGATACAGATAGAAAGATAAATATTGTTGCAAATTTTTTTTTTGAATTACTAATTTGGATACCCAATCTTTGAAGAAATTATATATATATAAGTCCATCGGGCATATCTCGGGTGGTTGGTAGATTTGGTTATTGTGCTCCCCACCTGGGTTTGAATATCGTCGAGGACATTTTCTCCTTGGGAGCCTTTATATGTAATGAAATATTAGGCTGGTGATTCATTTATTGTGATTAATGATGCCCAAGCTCATGTATACTTTCCTAGCTAGTATAAGATATTTTCCCAAGTGGACATAGCCATGGTGTAAAACTGGGATTCCACGGTGAACTACTTTAATACACACACACACACACATATTGTTAAAATTATAATCCTCACTTGTCCAAATTGGTCAATTATGCCTAAATTAGGAGTCTTTTTAGTCATTATTGAGTCACTAGTACCATTAGGTCCACATGGCCTAAATGGGCCACATGTACCAGTTACTAGAGTGTGGGAAACACTAATTGAGGATAACTTCCACTGATTTCTCTTGCATGCATTATTTTATGCGCCTCCTAGACCAATGCCTACAATTTAGGAGCCACTGGGAGTGTCGACACCAACCTCCTTCAATTGAGTTCAGCTGGTGACTAGTCAGGCCTAGCTATGAGTCAGTTACATTCAGTTACATTTGGTTATATTTAGTTAGCATCAGTAATTGATTAAACGCTTGTGGGAAGGTGCCTTATCTCACCTACCACATTAGTTAGACTAGTTTAACTAATTCTAACTGATTCATCCACTTATTTAGACAACTAGAGTTAGCTAGTTAAGCTCCAAAAGTGATTTAGACATGTCCAGTTATCCATTGAATTAGTCTGAGTTAACCAATTTGAATTTCCTCTCATGAATTCGAATTGTCTAGTTATTAATATCAGTGCATTACATTGTAATAGTTATCCATATTGTATCGTATTACTTTTTTTATTAATGAAATCATTAGGCAGTTGCAACCCATTTTTTGCATTGTTTCATGTCAATTCTGAGTAAATTTCTTGTGAGATCTATTTGTGAGTTTTGTCTTGGTTCATATATTCCTATGAGATTAATTTTTATATGGTATCTGAGCCTCGGAAGGAAAAGGCATTTCTCCTTCTATAAATTTCATGCTGGATCAAAGCAATTTGAGCAAAAAACTCAAGAAATTNCCTCGGCAGGAAAAGGCATTTCTCCTTCTATAAATTTCATGCTGGATCAAAGCAATTTGAGCAAAAAACTCAAGAAATTCTAGCTTTGCACCAGAAGCAGAGAGTTTACCACATAATTCATGGGAAAAGGAATTGTTCATCAAGCTTGCTTGATTGACTAAGGCGGTGTGATGCAAAATCTAAAAGTGCAGGTTGTTCGACCTTACTTTGTGTTTTTTGTGTAATTGCAGGTACAACTTCAGATGGATTCGAAATTATCAATTCCTCTTCTTACTCCATCCACAAGATATTCAGAATGGAAGATGAAGATGATTTCATCTCTAAAGAGATAAGATCTATATGAGGTGTCTATTGGACTTTATAAAGAGTCTTATGTAGATGAGAATGACTGGATAAATGGTGGTGATAGAGCTTTTGGAACAATATGTCTGGCCCTTTCTCCAAGCTTGCGCTACCTTATTGGTTCTGTTGAATTCCCAAAGGATCTCTAGAAAAAAATGGACAGAACCTTTGGCAAGCACAATGAGAATCATAATAGCAATTTGGAGAGCATACCCAGTACCACAAGATCTCTTTATTCAAAATTCTCGGCCTCTACTCTCTCTGATGAAGTTGTTCAAGATGAAGAAGAAGAATAATCTTCTACATAGTCAATTCAAATTGAAGAAAGTCTCCTGTAGTGACTCCTTCTCCTGCTACTCTGGAATTTTATGAGATCTCTAATATCTCATATTCTCATATGGATGTTCTAGAATAAAAACTTTGAATCTCTTACATTGAAGAAAAACTCTGCTGCACTTCTATGCAAAAATTCTCTTGCTACTCTGGAATTTTATGATATCTCTGATATCTCATATTCTCATATGGATGATCTAGAAGAAAAACTTTGAATCTTTTATATTGAAGAAAAACTCTGCTACACTTCTATGCAAAAATTCTTCAATGATTCTCCTTTAAATTATGTGCAAACTTTTCCAGTGATTGCTTCTGAAAATGAAGAGGAATTTGATTTATCTCCCTTTAATGTTGTTGCTGGAATTAGAGGAAACTTCAACTCAAAATGGGCCTCCTAAGTAAAATTAATAAAATAATAGTTAAAATAATAAAGTAATATTTATTAATTTTGGAGGAAGAAAAGAAAAAACTACTTTTTTGTTCGTATTTTCGACATATCTCCCTATGTTTTTGCTCAAATTTATATCGGGAGAGCTCGTTGGATGTAGCATTAAGTTCTACATCCAACAAGTACCCACTCGGCATACTTTTGATGGGCCCACTACCCCAAAAATAAGAAATCCATGTATTTCTTATTTTTGGGGTAGCGGGGCCTGTCAAAAGTATGCCGAGTGGGAACTCGTTGGATGTGGAATTTAATTCCACATCTAACGAGATCTCCCGATCGAAATTTGAGTAAAAACACAGGGAGATATNCGGGGCCCGTCAAAAGTATGCCGAGTGGGAACTCGTTGGATGTGGAATTTAATTCCACATCTAACGAGATCTCCCGATCGAAATTTGAGTAAAAACACAGGGAGATATGTCGAAAACACGAACAAAAAAAATATTTTTTTTATGATACCTATCCCAAATTTATATTAAAAATTTGTTTAAGAGGTGCTCCATCTTTTAATTTTAAAGCATTCTGATTAAAACACGAACAAAAAAAATAGTTTTTTTATGATACCTATCCCAAATTTATATTAAAAATTTGTTTAAGAGGTGCTCCATCTTTTAATTTTAAAGCATTCTGATTGGCTAATCAATACTACATTTCGATCCAAAATCCGACGGCACGTGGATTTCTCTTTTTAAACTTACCAAAAATCACAAGGATACATTTTTTTTTGTAAATGTGGCCACAAGCATCGGTGAAGCGACGGCTATTCTCATAACCGTCGGTTAAGTGACGGCGCGTTAGTAAGTGTCACTTAAGCGATGGCGCCTTTAATTGGTCATGGAAAGCGCCATCGCATATCCAACATGACAGTTCATTTCCTACACACACTCATATAAATAGATGTAGGCCTAGGTTCATTATCTCACACACTCACTCTCGCACTTATCTCTTGGACAAGAAATGCGAAATTCCTAAGGGTTTGTTTTTTGGCCTTGTGCTTTTGTGGGGATCTTCCCACTTGGTCTTGGATTTTGGTCTTGCTCTTTGGTGACTTCTCTCTTGAAGTATCTCTTGGTTAATAATTTCTTAGTTTAGGGTTTGGCTTTTGGCCTTGTGCCTTTGTGGGGATCTTCCCACTTGGTCTTGGATTTTGGTCTTTCTCTTTAGTGACTTCTCTCTTGAAGTATCTCTTGGTTACTTTCTTGGTTTAGGGTTTGGTTTTTGGCCTTGTGCTTTTGTGGGGATCTTCCCACTTGGTCTTGGATTTTGGTCTTGCTCTTTGGTGACTTCTCTCTTGAAGTATCTCTTGGTTAATTTCTAATTGGTTTATTCTTGGTAAATATTTCTTGGAGAAACTTTGTTCTCTTGTGTTAGGGTTTTATACCCTCACTTAGAATTTTCTCTTGTGGATTTGGCTTTGACTCTTGTGGAAAAGAAGATTCATCATATACTTGGTTTTGTCTTGAGTTAGGGTTTACCCTCACTTAGGGTTTTCTCTTGTGGAGTTGGCTTTGACTCTTGTGGAAAAGAAGATTCAGCATATACTTGGTTTTGTCTTGAGTTAGGGTTTACCCTCCCTTATAAGGTTTTTCTCTTGTGGATTTGGCTTTGACTATTGTGGAAAAGAAGATTCATCATATACTTGGTTTTGTCTTGAGTTAGGGTTTACCCTCACTTAGGATTTGCTCTTGTGGATTTGGCTTTGACTCTTGTGGAAAAGAAAATTTATTATATACTTGTTTTTGTCTTAACTAGTTAGGGTTTACCCTCAGTTAGGGTTTGCTCTTTTGGATTTGGCTTTGACTCTTGTGGAAAAGAAGATTCATCATGATATACTTGGTTTTGTCTTGAGTTAGGGTCTACCCTCACTTAGGGTTTTATCTTGTGGATTTGGCTTTAACTCTTGTGGAAAAGAAGACTCATTATATACTTGGTCTTGTACTCTTGAGTTAGGGTTGACTCATGTGGATTTGGTTCTAACCCTTGTGGAAAAGAAGACTCATTATATACTTGGTCTTGTACTCTTGAGTTAGGGTTGACTCATGTGGATTTGGTTCTAACCCTTGTGGAAAAGAAGACTCATCATATACTTGGATTTGCTCGTACTTTGTTCTTAGGGTTTGAGTAATAAAATGCCATGTAACAATAATGTTACAGGTCATCAAGATCCAAAACAAAACCGACAATTGCTTGCTAGGTTGTGGGATGAAGTGGAAAGAAGGGGTGATGGAAAATTTTATTGTCCTTGCAGTCGATGTAGGGGCTTTAATAACAGAAGGTTACTGATCGCAATAGCTAAAAAACATTGTAGGGAACATGGACATGTTAAGGGGGGGCATGAATATCATCCATTGGTAAGTCAATATAATTCATGATTATATATCATGTGGTCTTTATATTGAGAGATTTTGTAATTGTATATTGTATCATATTTATTTTTGTTACTTAATCGACATGACTAATGTTATTTGTTTGATGTTTTAATTGTAATTATAAAGCAAGGGCCTCCTAGGGCTGTTCCAAACATGGAGAATGTGGTAATTGCAGAACAACTAGCACAAGAGGAATGCCAATATGCAGGTCCTGGGAATACTGATCATGATCAAGCTAATGATGATATGGAATTAGACGATGATCATGCTGATAACATAATTGAGGATGATGGTGCAAATACATTAATCAATGATGCATTTAATGTTAGAATGGACGATGATCAACATCATGCACCGCCAATTGATGACTTTGAAGATCTTCATGATTTACCTACACTTGAGAAGGCAGACGAACCGCTTTTTGAAGGCTCCCGCATAAGTGTTCTCTCTACTGTGTTGCTGATAATGAACTTGAAGGTTATGAATGGTTTTTCAAACACATCCATCACGCTGGTGTTAAATGTGATTATATGTTTCATCGATCGCATATATATGATTTGATTTATGTTTCTATAATATTTGTATTGGTATACGTACTTCATCATAAAAATAATAAGGATGTATTTGTTTTCGTTAATATTATGCTCTTCAAATATTTATATTAACCATTTTTTTTAAAATTTGTTGTAACAGCTTGATAGGTGAATATTTGTTACCGCCATCAAATAAATTACCTCGCACATACCAAGATTTAACTTCCATCATGAAATATGTTGGAATGGACTATCAAGCAATTGATGCATGTCCTAATGATCATATTTTATATTATAATCAGTATGAGTTTGCAACAGAATGCCCTATATGTCATAGCAGTAGATACCGAACAGATCAAGTAACCAAAAAGGTGTCTCGTAATGTTCTTCGTTATATTCCCATTATTCCACGCTTGCAACGACTGTTTAGGTGCAAAAACATAGCACAATTTATGGATTACCATGCACGGAATAGAAGTGGAGATGATATTCTTCGAATGCCCGCAGATGGTTCTGCATTTACAGACACGGAGGAAAAATGGCCACACTTTAAAGAAGAACCTCGTAATGCTAGACTTCCTTTGGCAGTGGATGGTGTCAATCCATTTGCAGAGATGAGATCTACTTGCTCGGTCTGGCCTGTTTTTGTTATCAACAATAACATTCCTCCATGGATGTCAATAAAGAGGGAGCATATAATGTTGGCAATGATTGTTCCAGGTATAATTTGTACTTTAGAACAATGTTTTTTTAATGCATTAGTATTTAATTTGTCATGAAGATCAATATTGTTGCATATTCATGTCATATATATATTTCATTTACTTATATGTATTGTATTTGTTGTTTTCTTTTAGTTAAGTACCTAGTTAAAGATATGAATGTATATATTGAGCCTCTTGTTGATGAACTACTTAAGCTATGGAATGGTGTCACTATGTATGTTGTCTCTAGACCAGTAGGGAAAAGGGAATTTCAATTCCATGCAATGCTTGCCTAGACAATTCACAATGCTCCAGGGCTAACACATTTTTGTGGTCTTAAAACAAAGGGAAAATTTGCATGTCCAGTTTGTGGTCCCAAGATGAAATATCGTCATTCAAAGAGTTTTTCAAAGGAAGTGTTTGATGAGTATAGGCACTTCCTCTCTAAGAATCATAGGTATCGAACTATCGAAAAACATCTTTTTAATGGGAAAGAGGAGACCGCATTAAAACCATAAAGAATGACACCTCACATATGGAAGTTGCAATATAATAGAAATCATCAAGGTACGATTCAATTTGTCTATCTTATATATTCATATTGATCATCTCTTATATGTACTTTTTAATGTTTTATTTTGGATTATATTAATTTTTTTTACTGTAATATACGACATTTTAATCTCTTTAACTTATATATTGATTACTGATGGTCTGCATGAACATCAGGAAGGTGTAAATGGGCTTCCATGAGGAATGAAAAGTTATCCCAAACAATTTAGTAGGTTGCCTTAATATGAGCACTTACTAGTTGTTCATTTGTTTGATACAATGCATATCGAAAAGAATGTAGCTGAAACACTATGGCGAATATTAGATGGAAGGAATGACAAAGAAAAAATTGTCAAAATTTGCAATGACATTCATGAATCCAATCATGCAATGAAAGATATCATTGAACATTTAAACAACGATGGAGACCAAATTAATATAAGGTCACTTCCATGGTTATTGAATGAGCAACAAAGCAATGCGGTAAAAGAAGTGATACAAAAAATGAAATTTCCCACAGGATTTTGTTCGAACATAAAGATTATCTTAACAAGGAAAGGTGATTTTGGCGGGGTAAAAATGCATGATTGGCATATCTTCATTAAGGTAATTATATTTCTGGTATATATATTGGTATATTACAATACTGCATGTTTTTGGTTTACTTTTTTGCTTAATTTTGAAAAATATATCGATGAGATGTGTTCATTGTTACAGTATGTTCTACCTGTATCTCTCCCATACAACTTTGACAATAATGTCAAACAGGTCATATATGATCTTGGAAAATACA
>LPNX010243654.1:0-98451 GCA_001517045.1 Pseudotsuga menziesii
ATAATTGTATCATTGGTTTATTTAATCATATCTTTGTTAGACAGCTTAGTCCGTGGTTAAATAACTTAGATTTGCATCCATTAAAGGTTGCATTTTTTTTGACTCCATTCTTTAGGCACTGGTTTTTCATTTAAAAAGGCTGACTGTCATTTAATCTTGCATATTGCATTAGTTTGACTGTCAAATCCTAGAACTTTAGCCTGAGCCTTAATAAAAGATCCCTTTAATTAACCTGTAATTAATTAATAAATCTGGAACTTAGTTTTCCCATAGGGACTACCCCCCTTGGCTCTGTTGGGATCTTGCCTAAACGGAGGAGCTGTAGACTGTGGTGACAGTGGTCCCCAGCTCTCGCTTGCCCCCAAGGACACACATAGCAGGTTGTGACTTTCCTGCGCCTTAAAGTGTGAATTAGGCGGCAACAAGGGCAAAGCAGAATCTTCAAATCACATCTGCTAAGAGTGTATAGCTACAACCTAGATTTTTTCTTTTGAAATATAAACAACTAAATTCAGAAATACAATCATTGATGCCCATCATGTGGGACTTGTAATCCCTTCTAGGATAACAACTAAAACTGAACCTGAAACTCAGACATAATGTTCAGACTCTAGAGCACCTAGACAAACTAAATGAATTACATGATGCCTTATACCATCCCCTTTGCTGCGAAAAGGTGTATATATAAAATGACATCTATAGTATCCAAATGAATGCTTATGAAAAATTTCAGCTTGTCAAAAACTTCACACATATCTAGAAAAAAATTGGTAAACTCAATCTCTATCTGCAAGCATGCCTGTTTGAATATGGCAACGGGTGGAAATGGTGCTTCCAAGGTAAGTTTTGTGCCATTTACATTCTCATTCTATGATTTTGATTTTTTTTTCATTTTCCTCACAGTAGATTTAACTTCATTTCATGATATGAACCCAGTATGGTTTCCTGCTATTTTATTTAAATAACCTTAGTGACAGACACAAGGTTTGAACCTTGGCTTACCTAAAAAAAATTGCTGCAATTGCAGAAATGGTGGTTTGTATCTTTAATCTGGGTACAAAAACCATTGGATCGCAAGGTCTTATTCTGGATGGAACCATGTCCCTCTGCTGGATCGTGGCTTGTAAGCTGAATCTACAGTGCACAGTATAGGGCTCTTTTGCTAGAGGAGAAGACTGTTCCTCTTGTGAAATCGTGCCATCAAATTCAACGAGAAAGGGAGGAAGGTCTGCATTCACTATTTAAGGAAGGGCGCAACCAATAGAAGAGAAGGAAATGAATGCCTGTGCTCACCCTCCATCCTCTGGTAAGCGTCTATATAACCAACGTCTATAGACACCAACTTGGTATAGTAAACAGGGCTAGTAAAATAATAATAGATTAAATATGTAGGTATCCACAACGCAGGGTGTTCCCACTCTCACAGCACGCCTAGTATATTTATGAATTGCTAGTCCAAAAGAATTAGAGCTTGCTTGTTGGGGTTGAATCCCAAGCCATCTTTTGAAACCTCAAACTAGCTCCCACTTATACTTGGATTTAGCAAGATTTAGCATGCGTTTTAGCTTTTTATTTAGCTGTGAAAACTTCATTAATTGAGCTATTAATTTTGCATTAAAAACCATCATTCATTAGGGAATTCTGTGTGCGTACCAGGCCCAAATCATACATGCTGGACAACTTTACAAACACACCCATTGTTACACATGAGGAGGATGCACCATTAACAAGGGAAGCTAGTTGCTTCCAGCATGTGTGGTGAACTACATCTTCCTTCCATCTTTACACTCGCTATCACTGAATGAAGATGTTGCCACAGTACAGTATAGCGTTCAATAGCAGAGATTCACACAGTTGTTGAAGGGCGTGGGCAAAAACAAAATGATATTTCTGCTGTAGAAGTCGCAGAAGGAGAAACTTGTGTTACGGTGTGTGTGGAAAGTAGTTATTTCTGTTGGCCGTGTTATGGAGCTATCTCTTGTGTTATAGATCTTTATTGGAATTAAATATTCATTCTGTTTCCCCTTTTGCTTGCGTGAGGTCTGATATCTACCAAATCCACTCAATATTATCTACTGAAAGGCATCTACAACAGTTTATATTTGTTCATTGAAGTATGCCTAGTTTGTGCAATACCAAGGAGAAAGTTGAAGTCATGGAGGACACCTTTTTCCATTGCTGTTAGTGCATCGAATTTTCCAGGCATGTATTCACCTTATTTTTGAGTAATATATAGATCTGGAAATTTGGCATTAAAAGTCTGATTTATGCTTTATTATCATTGTAGCATTTTATTTTGCAAGCTTAAATGTTGTAGATGGTAAATGTTACATATGCTATAAGAACTTCCTTCTAAACCATCTAAGGACAATCATCATAAGGATTGAACACCTACTGCTACATTCAACAATATACACTGCAACTGTTTGTCAAAGTCACAGACCAAATTACTTACAGTCTGTTACAACCCAGTGTATGCAAAGTGTTTGTAAAAACATATACTCGATCTCTACAATGAACAAGGAAGAAATCAGACTTCTAGAGAGGGTGTACTCTACAACAAAGATATATCCACAGAGTTAAGAGTAATTGCATGAATCCTGAAACCCTTCCAGGCCGCTTAAACAACTAGTGCGATAAGAGGGCAATGTGAACATAGCAGTACATTCATCAAAAGAAAATTATCCAAACTTGCTGGATAAATGCCTTTGGTTATACTATGGTCAGATAAGCTTATTTGTGGTCTCTAGCATGTCAAGTTGGTCACCTTGGTCTTCAAAATATAGGATTTGGTTTTGCTTTTACAAGTAGATGCAGGTTTTGGTTTATTGATTTCATTTTTTTATTACTTCTTTTGCAGTGGTTTCTATGCTGCTACTGACGTTCAGGCATTCACCTCTGAGTTGAAAAATAAGTTGTCAGCCAAATGTCAAGGAAACGTTGAAAATGACTTTACTCGGGCAGTGAAAGAGATATGTGAGGAGTATGATGATAAAGGTACAAAGAAAGAGGATTGTATGCCAGAGATTGATGATGGGAAATCTAGATCATGTATTGATGAAAGCTTAAAGGATTCTACAGAGAAAGTACAGTTTACAAAAAATGATAAAATCCAAGAAGCAACTGATGAGTGAGAGGAAATGTTGAAAATGCAATATGGCACATCTATTCAAATGCATTATGAGACTTTTTCCAAGAAACATGATATTAAGAGGGAAGTACATAGGCAAGAAAACTGGCAAAAGACACATGGGGTAGGTGAGAATAAGAAAAAGCCTGCTACATCCCTGATATCGTCTGATAAGAAAGACAAGAAGATGCTCAATTCAGTTCAGCTTGGGCTTAAAAAGCTCAGTTCATTATCAACATCTAAATCCGACAATATGAGGTCCATACTAAAGATGAAGAAACCTACAAGCCATTTTGAGGACCATTTGAGGCCTGATGTTGTTGGTGTAGTGCCTACAAGCAATTTTGAGAACCATTTGAGGTATGATGTTTCTGGGGCAGTATCTTTAATAACTGAGCCAGAGTTGAAGACAACAAAGAGAGATTTTAAAAGGTCATTAGAGAGTGACAGCAATATTCATAATGATGGAGACAATATTTTGAATTTTTCTTCTTATCATGACGGAATTAGGATACAATCACCAGATACACGCATTATTTCAAAGCAGACCATGAGTAAAAAGCAATTTGGTCAGAAATGGCAAAGCATGGAAAAATAAATTAGAGGTTCTCGATTAGTGCCTGAAAGTGAGTTCCTAGATTGTAGAAAAACAATGACAGATAACATTGTCAGCAATTTTGAATCTTTTAAACATGGAAACACTTAAGAGAGCATTCAAGCTTCAAACTATAAAGAAAATTTGAAGGGTGAAAAAGATTTTGAAAATATTCATGAAAATCATGTTCCTAATGTCAAAGATCATGTGCTTTCAACATTTGTGACTAAAGACAATGAAGTTAGGGTAGTTCCAAACACTTCTTTGCATCAGAATTCCATTCTGAAGAAGAAAAGAAAGATCTTGAAGAAACATAATTTAGGGTTATCAACTCTACCAGAGAGACCAGATAATCAAATAAAGATAAATATTTGCACGGAAGAAGAAAATGTTCTTGAAGTATTATGTGGAGTAGATCATTGAAAGAAAATGACACAGATCAAGGCAAGGAAACATAAACTTAACTTTGATGAACATTTGCATTCGGTAAAAAGGGAAAGAATTGAAGCTGAAGATGAAACCAAGAAAATTGTAGAAGGCTCGAATAAAGGAGGCATAACAAGTGCCAATGGCAATAATGGAGAAAATATGGCATCAGATAATGCTTGTGTGTTAAATGAATGCCATTTGAGAACTAATAATATCTAAAGTTCTAACAGTCTTGAAACTGAAGGTGATTTTCCACATGGGCAGATGTCTTCAATTTTCATGGAAAGGCCTATGTGTTTGAACTTTGCCACCAAAGATTGATAAATATCGTTTGAGAAGTAGCCTACTGAGTGATGAAGCTGCCTTGCCTCCCTCTAAACGACATCACCGAGCATAGGAAGCTATGTCTACATGTGTTGCAGAGGCTACAATTGCTTTACTAGAGCCAGTGGCAACTGGTGTGACTAGACAAGGTGATGCATACAAGATTTCTGCAGATGAAAAATCTTATACTAAATGACTTGATAATGACAAGAAGTCAATTAAGGAAAACGAGGAATGTGTCAAAGTAGACACATTAATCCAAAAAGACGCAACAGAAACAGGAGGTAGTAAGAAACATGTGGAAACTACTCCAGAGCAACAGACTTCTTATACCAATATCGCACTTTTTGTACAAACAGTGACAAGAGTTTGAGTGCCTTGTGGGGCAAGCTTGTAGCAAAAATTCTGATGCAAAATTGGGATATTGCCCTTGAAAACCCTATATTGGACATATGCAGCAAGTTTTTGCATTCTAGATGCTAAAAGTTTGGAATACTAAAGAACATTGCCAAACATGCAGCTGTGTTTAAGGGGCCAGTTCCACCTGTTGTGCCTTTTTCTCTAGGGTCATTGGGTTTTATGACACCCTTCCGTATCCTTACATTTTGTGTATGTTTGAATCCATGCTCTTGGGAAACAAGCTTTTCTTCCATACATTTATAGCAAGCTTTACTTTCTTTTTACATGTTTTGTTTGTATCCTATTTATAGCTTATATCTCGTTAACTCCTAGGGGTTAAGACTAACTTTATATTGGCGTGTTTTCTTTGTTAAGCTGTACTTTCTGTTATGGTAATAGTTCAATGTGATATTATTTAGGCATCATTACCCGTATAAGCACATATATTATTTTATGTTTTCACGGTTCACCAGTTATGTATGTGTATGATTTCATATTTGTTGAGAAAAACAGTCCTACAAAAGGGTGCAAGTGTAAACAAATTATTTACATCAAATGCTTGACTGTAATAGACTGATTCTTTCAACTTGTATAATTGCAACTAAGGAGCTAAGGTGATTTTCCTACAATCAATTCCATCTAATGTGGACTTCACAGGATTCCAATACCTTTCATCCATTTGTTGTAAATACCAATATTTTCTCCATTACATCATCGTTTGATAATGACTTATATCATGATTAAAGTCTCAAATTCAGCGAGGGTAAGAATCTAAAAGATTTCCAGTTAAGAAATCCAATTTGAATTTTGAAAGCTGATACTTACACTAGAGTATAATTCACCCCAGGAATTGTATTGAGGTTATAGTTTTCTCAGTTTTGTCAAGTCTCAGTGGTTTTCATAGTTCAATAAAGTGATTTCTTGTCTCAGAGGGTGGACAATAGTGAACTTTATCTATTTAAATTGTGTTTTTCTAGTAGAATTTCAGGAGTGAAAGCGCAATGGAAATTCATATTATCAATTACTGGCTTGAGAGAAGATACCGGCTTTATTAATGTCAAAGATCACTGTGCTTTCTAAAGCCTGTTGTTTTTTTTAAACATCCTTAGGCCGTTGGATTTCCAACGCCTCCGCCATCTACAGGTTGTCGGAATTCCGACCCCTAGGACATGACATCCGACGAAGAGTTAATATAAATGACGACTTCCAGGTGTCGGATTGAAGTGATATATGTCGGTTATTCGACGTCTTGTCGTCAGAATTTAGACATCTAATTCAGGTAAAAATTGCCCAATTTATGATGATATGTTGTCAAAATATCGACGGAGTTTGAAATGGTGTCAAATAATCAATGAATTTCCATCGACACCAAAAAAAAATGTTGTCGTCGAATAACAGACATGTGTCTGTCGAATTTCAGACATCAAAGCTGTCGGATTTCAGGTTCAAATTTACTTGTGTGTCAATGGCGCAACTACTAGATTTGCTTCCTCCTAATTGCAGAAGATGCGCTATACAAACAAAAGAGATACTTCACAATCAAACTTGATAAAATGTAAACATCAATACCCGTGTATGCACGCTCACAAAGGGAAAAGGCTAGCAACTGCTAGGATTTTCACCTTCCAATAGGATGATAGCATCCGTTTATGGTCTCCGACACAAACATAGAAAGGAAAAATGCCTCTTGCAACAAACGCTCATTCATACAAGTTTACATCACACACCATAGAGACACCATAGAGAGTACTCAACTGAACAATCATAAAACCCAAAACAATATTTTTTCTATTAAGCCCTCGGAAAAAATCCTCCGAGTTTTTCCATGTTTACAATGAAGAAAGCTTGCTTCTTTTATAGGGCCAAATAAAAGAAAAATAAAAAATAATAATAAAATAAACGAAAAAGTGGAAAAGGAATTTAGATCCACTTTTCCCTCCACTAGTATCCAAGAAAACCATTACATGACTAAGTGTCACGACTACTTAGGCTGGTCTACTAACAAAAAGGATCCTTGTTAAGTGAACCTGCCTTTTTGACTAAAAGTTAAAACAACCACTTAACCAAAGAGGCCAAACAAACGGATCCCTTGAAACTGATGTTCATGTGATTGGTATTTAATGAAGACAGGGGTTACCGGGTGCTCCTCCACAGCTCCACGCAGCGAAACCGAGTCTCTTGAGTGGTACATAATTGAAACCTGGCTTAAGGTTGAAGTCTCCGACTATCCATCACGACCAACTGGCAAATGGAGTTCAGAAATTGATTCATCAAATGTCATTAAACTCTATGTAAAGGAAAACGCCGATGTACAGGTGTTCTATCTGAAAACTTCATGCTAATATCCATTAACTTGATTCACGGGCCACTCTGGTTTTGCCAAAAAGGAACGCCAAGCTGCCATGATAGTTTGAATGCTAAACCTAATCGAATTCACCTCCGAGATATGAAATTCGGCGTGCTCAGTCGGCTGCGATAACCACGGGATATGGAAAGGCAGTTTACACAGATTTCGTGGAGCCATACTTCGTCCACGATATGCTTTGGTTCAGTTTCTTCCATGCCATCCCGACTACTGTTCACGCTGGCTGATTTGCAGTCTGTTTCCAACGCTCCACGCCAATCTGATAATCTTCCGTGATAATCGCATTCCATGTGTGAAAATGTGATCTGTGATTTGGAGTGAAACACGCCCACGTCTCCCAATCAATTGATCGCAAATCACAGATCTCTCCCAGCAGCTAACTAACCATGATTATATGGTCTAGTTTGTTGAATAAGTACAGACTGCAACATTATTCCAAATGAAATGTGGGTCCAAGCCATGTAGCAGAGATGCTCATTATAGCAAGAACGAATCCTCTGAAACTGATCTTCATGAAATCGGCGGGTAAAGAAAACGTGGGTCCTCCGGGTGGGTTGGCGTATCTGCAAACTCCAGGTGACATCAAAAAGGTGATACCAACTATGAAGCTACTCCCAAAAAGAGCGACGGGTTGCCAAGGACTGAAAATCGCGATCTCCTAACCTCTGCCGCTGACTGAGTTTTACTTGGCTGGGTGGCCATAATTTGAATCACGATACTGGTGGCTTCCATCGCAAAAAAGAAAAAATGCTATTTTGCTCCAGCTCGGGCCGTATATCAGGTCCTCCTCTATTTCGCATATTCGAACTGGTGTTATTTCTTTTGAGCGTCTCTTTGGGGCAGCATCCTCTCACAAAAATGAACAATCCATCCGATTTTACAGCTCGAGCTTCTCAAAGAATGAGACGACCTCTATAAAACTGTGCAATGTTGATTCTTAACATGCGATGGTGGCATGGATCTAACCACAAGTCGAGACTCTCTTCATGCGGGGAACATAGTAGCACATGAGTACTGCGTGAAACAGCTGGCAAACCTCCCCACACTGGTCGCTCCTTCACAGGATATGAAGATATACCATCCAACAGAAATCGCATACCCTGGAGTATACCCTGGAGTATTGATCACTGAATATATCCACAAAGCAATTCTTTAACCAAATAAATTTATCCCGAGATGGAATTCCGAGTGAGCAGACCGAATTTCCTCTGCCCACTGCTGCTGGCTTTTAAAATTTATACCCAAACAAGACTGACCATTCTGTTGTGTTTGCAGGCTATGGAGGACTGTACTTCTGCTGACAATAAACACTGAGCAGCAACTGACCCACAAAAAGACATTATCTTCCCTGATGCTCTATAGACACCCCTGTCAAAGTGGGGTGGTAACAGGCACTAAGCTTATTCTCATCTTTATTTCTTATATTCAGTACTGTTCACCCCTGAAAAGGGGTCAATTTCCCTTATTGCCTGAGTTTTGTTGAGGGGCGTCCAGACCTTAAGTTCATGGGTGATTTGTTAGGGGGGCGCATCACTCTTTGGAGGGTATGACCACTGTTGGAGAGCACAGAGTTTGGAAATATACCTATTATTCAGTTCTGCGGCCATATACTCTTGTGGGGCTCTCATTTACATTCTCTTACAGCTGTGAAGAGGGTGTGGTCGTCATTAGAGGAAGGGTGCATCACCTATGGAAGGGCATTCAATGTTGGAGTGCCAAATGATTTATTGTGGCTGAGTTTGCTGCATTACATCTGTTGTACAAGACTGTTTGGCATGGATTTTCTCTTGCTGGGCACAACCATAATTATACACCAGATGAATGTGGTCACTGTTGGAAAAATGTAATTACTCACAGATCTGTATTGGACTCTCAGCCGACTGTGTCAGAGTCTGTACAAGTCAAGATCTTGTCTGTCAGTCTGACAAGAGGGAAGAGTCCACGATTCGGCAATGTAAACCAGTCGAATTTATTTCTGAAGCTAAGTTGTTGGGTAGATAGTTATTACAGTCTTTAATGGTGAGTCAGTCGGCCCATGCAAAAGCAATTTTCAGGTTGCCTATAAATAGAAGAAGCAATTTGTAAATTAGTTTACAGACATTAGACAATAGAGAGAACTCCGGGTGAGAAAAGAGAAGTTGAAGCTCAAGCTTCTGTGTATGTGATTTAGTCGAAGAGCTGAAGCTCTATAGACCGACAAGTCTGGACCGACCAGTTTGTAATCGACAAGTTTGTAATATTTTGTTATTTCCGCATAGTTAAATATATGAAATAGTTTATGGTTGAATGCATGATTATTTGGTCGCACATATTTCCAGATTTACTTCTGTAAATGTCTTTTACAATTACTGTTAAGTGAAAAATCAAAGAACCCATAAATTTCGACCAAAGTGAATCGACATGAGTGGTCGGTTGAGTCAGCCGACTGAGGTGAGCCGACTTGGTCGAAGAGAAGAAGTCAGTCGACTTGGTCGAAGAGAAGAGGTTAGCCGACTTGGTTGGTGAGCCGACTTGGTCAAAGTCAGCCGACTTAGAAGTGACAAGTGGTTGAGGTAAAATCAGTCGGTAGAACCGACAAGTAAGTCTAAGTAAAATTAGTCGAGTGGAAAGACCGACTAAAATTTATAAACTTGTCCAGTAGGGAGATAAACAAGTTTCACCGACAAGGGAAAAAGAAAAAGTGGTCGGCGTAAAAAGTGAAAATTAAATTTTAATATCGATTGAGCACTAAACTCAAGTTTAGTCGGCTTGGTTTTGGCTCACTGGTATTAGAGCAAGGTTTTGTATCAGAGCAAGGTTTATATCAGCCCAAGATTTAGGAAAGAAATCTTGTCTTAAAAGGTGGAAATTAATTTTCTAAGGAAAGTTAATTAAAAATTAAAATGGCTTCCAGTTCTGGTTCATTGCAAACTCCAATCTTTACAGGAACGAATTATGAATATTGGTCTTTAACAATGAAGGCTTTATTCAGAGGTCAAGATGTCTGGGAGATAGACCAGCAAGGTTATGCAGAACCAGCAAACATGACAGCATATAACAATCTCACACAGGTTGAGAAAGATGTCTTGAGAGAACAGAGGAAGAAAGATGGAAAAGCTCTGTTTTTCATACATCAAGCTATGCATGAGAGCATACTCCCAAGAATAGCAGCAAAAGCTAATGCTAAGGAAGCATGGGATACATTGGAGACTGCCTATCAAGGTTTGGATAAGGTAAAGACATCCAAGCTGCAGATTCTGAGAAGAGATTTTGAATCTCTATCCATGAAAGATTCATAGAATGTAGTCACATTCTACACCAGAGTTGTTGGGTTGATAAACCAACTAAAATCTCATAGAGAACCCATAGCAGACCAAAGGGTTGTTGAAAAAATTCTCAGAAGTCTTCCCCCAAGATTTGAAAACTTGGTTGTGACCTTAGAGGAACACACAGACATGACGACATTTACCATTGATGAGTTGCAAGCTTCACTCATCAATCATGAACACAGACTCAGCAAAACACACATCATTGGAAGGTGCATTTGCAACACAATAATCCATAAGCCGTGGTAGAGGCAGGGGGAGAAACAACTTCAGAGGCAGAGGCAGAGGAAGAAGTTCTTCAAGAGGAGGACGAGGCAGAAGTCCTGCAAATGTCGGTGGCAGAGGAGATAACTAGAACCCAAGTCAGCCAAGTGGGCAGAGGTTTGATAAATCAAAAATTCAATGTCATTACTGTAAGAAGTTTGGTCATTATGCATATGAATGCAGGAAGAAGCAATATGACCAAGGAAGGCAAAGCCCAAGTCAGTCGACCAACACCAGCATTTCGACAAGTGCAATGTTAATGGCATCGACATCTCCATTTGAATGCAATGCTGTTCAAGAAACTCTACATGACATATGGTACTTAGATTCAGGATGCAACAACCACATGATTGGTAATTTGAATCTGTTTTCCAGTCTAGACACTTCAGTTAAAACTGATGTTACACTTGGAAACAATGTCCAAGTTACTGTCTTAGGAAAAGGCACTGTTGATATTCTAACCAAACAGGGGGAGAGTAAGTATATCCCTGATATCTATCATGTAGAAGGTCTGAAACATAATTTGTTAAGCATTGGACAATTGTTACAAAAAGGCTACAGAGTCTACATGGAAGATGAACACTGTGTGATCAAAGACAAGCGTCCAATTGACTAGCTGATAGCAAAAGTGCCAATGACAAGCAACCGCTTGTTTCCATTGAGAATAGTTCCCGACATAAAAGGGAAGACAGACAGGAGCTGCATTCAAGGCAGAAAGTGAAGAAACAGTCGAGCTCCTCGACAAGAGAGAAAATTGCAGCGCTAATCTGCAAGCTGCATTTCAGACAGAAGTTCAGGATGAATCTTGGTTGTGGCATTTCAGATTTGGACATCTGAATTTTGGTGGGCTGAAGCTACTGTACACAAAGAATATGGTAAAAGGATTACCATTGATCGACAGACCAGAGAGGATTTGTGAAGGCTGCATTTTTGGCAAGCAACATAGAGAGACATTTCCAGTCGGAAAGTCCTATAGAGCACGCACACCACTTGAAATTGTGCACTCTGACATTTGTGATCCAATGCAGACATCATCCATTGGTGGCTGCAAGTATTTTCTAACCTTTATTGATGACTACTCAAGAAAGACATGGGTATATTTCCTGAAACATAAATCTAATGCATTTGCTTATTTTCAACAGTTCAAGGCACTCGTGGAGAACCAGAGTGGACATCGCATCAAGATTTTAAGGACCGACAGAGGAGGTGAATATGTTTCAAATGAATTTCTAAATTTTTGCAAGACCCATGGCATACAGAAACAATTCACTGCATGGTATACATCTCAGCAGAATAGTATTGCCGAAAGAAAGAACAGAACCATCATGGAGATGGCACGCAGCATGTTGGTAGCCAAGCATTTGCCAAATGAGTATTGGGGTGAGGCAGTCGCAATTGCCGTATACATTATGAACCGGTGTCCGACAAAGAGTGTGAAGAACAAAGTTCCCCAAGAAGCATGGACAGGTATGAATCATAGTGTCTCACATTTAAAAGTTTTTGGTTGTGTTGCATTTGCTCATGTTCCAGATGAGCTGAGAAGGAAGGTAGACAAGAAGGGACAGAAATGTATTTTGCTGGCTATTCAGAAGACACAAAAGCATACAAGTTGTATGACCCTGTCGCAAGGAAAGTGATAATCAGTCGGGATGTTCAATTTGTCGAGAATGAATCATGGGATGGAACCGTCGACATAAATGTCAAGATTATGTCGAACGTCGACAATGATGATATGGAAGAGGAAGTGGTTCAAATACCACATGTAAGTCGACCGGTCGGAGCACCGTCGACTCCCATGACACCAAGACATGGTTCAGCACAAGGACCATCGACACAGGTAGCAGCTTAAGCTACACCGACAAGTACACCAAGAGGACAACAAACTCCATCAAGCATTCAGTCTAGGTCGACATTGACAGAATCGGTGAAGACAAGAAGTCTGCGAGAGATATATGAAGCTGGTACACCTAATTCATTCTCTCTGTTTGCATTATTTTCCTCTATATATGATCCACTAACATTTGAAGAAGCTGTTGAAGAAGAAGTATGGGCACAAGCCATGGATGAAGAAATAGAATGCATTGAGAAGAACCAGACATGGGAACTGGTTGATGTACCAACAGACAAAGATGTAATCAGTGTCAAATGGATTTACAAGACAAAGCAAGATGCTAATGGGAATGTGAAAAAGCACAAGGCAAGAATGGTAGCAAGAGGGTTCACACAGCAACCCGGCATCGACTTCAATGAAACGTTTGCACCTGTTGCACGCATGGATACAGTCAGAACAATTTTGGCCATTGCTGCACAAAACAAATGGCATGGTCATCAAATGGATGTCAAATTGGCATTCTTAAATGGCTATCTAGAAGAGGAAGTTGTTAGACACTGAGAGGAGGGGGTGAATCAATGTAAAGCCAATTTTACAACTTTTCTTAACTTGTCAGAATTAACTACCAATTCATCATTCAGTTATTCTACCAATCTCATAATCATTTCATAAACATCTTTCACTTCATCATTCACATATCATAAGCATTTGAATCATCAAGAACCATAACACAAAAGAACACAACACCATATAATTTTGTAATCTTTTTGTATTAGTTTTGGTCCGGCTACAACCGTTAGGTAAGATCAGCACCTACTGATACAAAGAGCACTTACTCTGCATCCAGGACCCTACCTGGTTTTCTTAGACCCTGCTAAGAAGGGTTGGAGGTATCCTAACCTCAAAAGCAAGACAAGCTTGCTTTTACAATTAAAGCTCACTGTCACATCAACTCATCAATCACAATAACATGACTTGTCTCTTCAATCTGTTCTACTGCTGGTCAATATTGTTGATCATCTGCTCAACACTCTCATCAATACTGCTGCAACACACTTCTCAATCTTCTTACCAACACCTGCTCTTCAATACTGCCAAGTCATCAAAGGTCTGCTCAACACGCTGCTGCTGCCATCAACTTGTCATGTCTTCTTCTTCACTTTGACTGGTCATGTTTTGCCTAAGATCATCAAGGAGTATGGGAGTGCATGCATCACAGATCATAGAGTATCATATCATGGCATACATCATCATAGTATGCTTGCTCAAGCATCATCTTCACCTACAGCTTACTGCTTATGTCTCTTCTGTAGATGACCAGAACCCATCATACAACATTCTCAGTCATCGATAGTCATCTTAGTGTGTCATTCCAGCATGCATTATATATGCATCTCATACGTACAACTATGTCACTTTGTCTCTGTATTCTTGGTAGAGTATGATGACTTCAATCAAACTCAGACTGTGTATCAACTCAACTTGGACATGGTACATCAATCATCACTAGCACATCATGTTACATCATAGGTCTATGCATTATCATGTATACGGCACCATCAAAACATATATCATAGATTAAACATCACAATCACTGTAGAATATGCATAGTCATCATCATCATGTAACATCATCATAGGGTATGTGTGTAGAGTATCAGCTTCGTCATTATAGAGTATCTCTACACTGTATATTCATTGTAGTCACTGTATATTGTTCACACTTCATTGTATGTATCAATCACTGTGTCTACCGTATATCTCTATGTAAATGTACCATCAATATCATCACTGTGCATGCCACTGAACATGTACACTCATACACTGTGCAACCACTGTATTGACACATCAAAGATACTACTGTATCATGACTGTTCATACAAACCTATCATGCCTAAGTTTATACAAACATACCTTAATGCATGACAGACCTTTGAAAATGTAAGCTTGGGTTGTAGGAAGGCTTGAACTGTGTATGCCCAAGACACTAAGCAAGTCTGTGTATATTTGCAGACGTAACTCCAAACTCTGACTGTGGTTTTTGTTGTGGAAGATCTCCAAACAAGTCTTATCAACTTCTTGTAATGCACAAAGTGCTGCTCCAGTTCTGAGTTTCAAATGCCTGCCTTTGTAAACTTCGTGAATGATTCTTGATTTGAAAGCACACTTTTCAATAATATTATACACGTGTCTTCTCCTTTAGATTTGTACATGTGGCTGCCTCAGTGATCTTTTCTCCCTCTTTTTACAAACTCAGAGAAGTACAACTCACTTCAATTCAACAACGTCTTTCATTACTGCTTGTCTACATAGACAAAGACTTGGATACTGTCTTTGAGTCTGCTGTAGAAAGGTTTGTGTGTTAAAAACACTCAAGCAAACTCAGAATCTGTTAGAACATAAGTTGTGGATAAGCCTTCATAATTCAGTGCTTTTGGATAGTAGCTGAGATCAAGTCTTTGACCTGCCTTTGGATTTTTCAATAGAGGTCAGATTGTCACATGTTTTAATATGTACAAAGATCAGACCAGAACTTTGGACGCCTTCATACACAGCTGCAATTATTTTGTACTTGAATATTGAGGCATGGAACAAGGTTACACAGAATGCATGATACCCTGTGACTGCTGTAGAAAACTCCAGATGACTGCCTTTTGCATTTGATCATTATGCCAAGAATTTGCCAAAGATTTAAAATATCAGACCTTTAATATAACATCTACCCTCCTGTTAGAGCCCTTTAGTAGACACCCGAAATAAAAAAGAAGATAAATTTGAAGACATTTTCTCCTCTGCTGCGATTTGCCTCAGAGCTGCTGACTCTTTCCACGAAATTTCAGCGTCCTCTTCTCACATACTGCGGCTGCCTCAGTCTCCCTTCTACATTCAAAATTCAGAGCTAATTCTACCACAAAAAAACCACTGCTGCTGCCTCCTGTCTACTCAAAATATATCAGAGATAAAAAAATCAGACTTTAAAGTTGTCTACTTCTGCGTTACTGCTGCCAAAATTCTGCCTCAAGAGCAGTCCGAAAATCAGAGCTCCATCTCCACCGAAATTTACTTACCGTGGCTGCCTTCAACCTACGAAAATAATTTTTTTTTATCAGACTTCAAAAATGTCTGCTGCTGCGTTTTACACAGACTGCGCCTGCGTTTTCCTCAGTGGACTGCTCCTCCGAAATTTGCCTCAGTCAAACCTCCAAATTTTTCCTCAGAGCTCTTTCCCAAATTCACACCTCAAAATGAAATTTTTTAGGGTATTTATAGTGGTTTTTCCACCATAAATTCTGGAGCCGACATGTATTAAAATAAACAAAATTTTATTTATTTTAATTTAAGGAATGGTCAACGTTGGAGGAATTAGGTTGGCCAACTTCAAAAATTAATATCTCATCAACCATGAGGAACCACGTGACGTGCCACCTATCGTTGGAAAGGGCATGACGAGGGCTATCATCTTATGAGGGTCTTACTTGCATTGACAAGGTCCTTCACTCATATTTTCTTCAATTTGTGCAGACCTTCATGAAATGACTTGAATTCTTCTTGATGGCTTCTTCACGTACTTTTATGGCATCAAGAGCTACAACACCAATCAATGCATCAAATTCTTCATCAAGCTTGTGGGCATGAGTGCAAGAGTCCCACACACACTTCAAGAGCTCCATAATATGTCAAGAGCTTCATTATGTCAATGAAGACTTCTTCAACCAACTTAAGGACCAAGTTATGGCTTCAATGCTTCTTCAACATACCAAAGGCATGTTGTTCATGGGTTCCACCTCCATGATCACAAAGATATAACCTCTCAAGCCATCTAATCACAAAGAGGACCTCCATGAGTTAAGATATCTTCTGTGGGGATGCTAGGTCTTCTTCTGGGGTACCATGACATCATCATAGCATGAATGACCATAGAATGGGTCATTAATGCTTCATCAACCCATCTAGAGCTTCTCTAATTTCTTAAGGTCTTCAGGACCATCTCCAGGGTCTTCAACGCCATCAGCTGGGTCTTCAACATCTTCAGCAAGGACGAGGCATCAAGATCCAGTCTTGTGAGTACAGGGACCTTGTCAACTGGGTACAAGGTGCTTCAAGGCACCAACCCACTCTGTAAGGGGTCCAAGGCACGGCAAGGTGGGACTTGGTGACATCAATGACATCCTGTGGGGTTACTGCAAGTCCATGTTGGCATCAATGACAATTTCATCAACATAAGTATATGTGGAACAGCCACAAGGGTATGAAGTTCCAGGTCAAGAGCATAAAGTGTATAGGCTGAAAAAGGCATTATATGGTTTGAAGCAAGCTCCTAGAGCTTGGTACAGTCGGATTGATTCTTATCTCATTGAAAACGGATTTTACAGAAGTGAAAGTGTACCGACTTTGTACACCAAAGTCGATGAGCAAGGTAAGATGTTAATTGTCTGCCTGTATGGAGATGATTTAATATTTACTGGTGATTATGGCATAGCAGATTTTAAAACAGTCATGGAAAGTGAATTTGAAATGACTGATCTAGGGCTTATGAAGTTTTTTCTGGGCATTGAAGTTCAGCAGTCTAAAAGTGGTATTTTTATATCACAAACAAAGTATGCAAGTGAAGTTTTAAAAAGGTTTAACATGTCTAACTGCAAGACAGCCCCAACACCAGTAATAACAGGTTTAAAATTGAGCAAGGATGATGAAGGATCCACAGTAGATCTTACGCTATTCAAAAGGCTTGTTGGCAGCCTTATGTATTTGACAGCAACAAGACCAGACATCATGTATGGAGTAAGTTTGATCTCAAGGTTCATGGAGTCACCAAAAGACTCACATTGGCAAGCAGGTAAAAGAATTCTGAGGTATGTAAGTGGCACAAAAGACCTTGGTATTATGTATTCAATCTCAGAAAATTTTAAACTCATTGGTTACACTGATAGTGACAATGGAGGCAGCATAGATGACAGGAAAAACACATTTGGGTACACATTTCATTTTGGTACAGGTGTTGTTTCATGGGCTTCAAAGAAACAGCCCATAGTAACTCTATCTTCAGCTGAAGCAGAGTATGTTGTAACAACAAGTGCTGCATGTCAAGCTGTCTGGATGAGAAGAGTCTTAAAAGACTTGTCACAAAACCATCAAGAACCGACAACAATCTTCTGCGACAACAATTCAGCCATAGCATTATAAAAGAATCATGTGTTTCACAAGAGAACCAAGCACATCGAAACAAGGTTTCATTTTATAAGAGAGTTGGTGAACGACAAGGAAATTTGTTTGGAATTTTGGAAGTTTGAAGACCAACTTGTCGACATCTTCACAAAGCCATTGGCAAAGGATACTTTTTAGTATCTGCGTAGTTATCTTGGAATGACAAGTTCTCCATAGTGAACTCTGTCATAAACTGAGCATGTCTAAGCTCTGAAACATTTTGTAAATTTTGTTTTAAAAACTCCATCTGCTTATAATTAAGGGGGAGTGTTGGAAAAATGTAATTACTCGGAGATCTATACTGGACTCTCAGCCGACTCTGTCAGAGTTTGTACAAGTCAAGATCTTGTCTGTCAGTCTGACAAGAGGGAAGAGTCCACGATTCAGCAATGTAAACCAGTCGAATTTATTTCTGAAGCTAAGTTGTTAGGTAGATAGTTATTACAGTCTTTAATGGTGAGTCAGTTGGCCCATGCAGAAGCAATTTTCAGGTTGCCTATAAATAGAAGAAGCAAATTGTAAATCAGTTTACAGACATTAGACAGTAGAGAGAACTCCAGGTGAGAAAAGAGAAGTTGAAGCTCAAGCTTCTGTGTATGTGATTTAGTCGAAGAGCTGAAGCTCTGTAGACCGACAAGTCTGCTCCGACAAGTCTGGACCGACCAGTTTGTAATCGACAAATTTGTAATACTTTGTTATTTCCGCATAGTTAAATATATGAAATAGTTTATGGTTAAATGCATGATTATTTGGCTGCACATATTTCCAGATTTACTTCTGTAAATGTCTTTTACAATTACTGTTAAGTGAAAGATCAAAGAACCCATAAATTTCTCACCGCGTGAAAGTTCCAGGTTTTACAGCACATTGGTCAACTCAAGTCTTCCTACATATTTGGGCATATGTTTTTATAAGTTATTTGGATTTATTAATGTGTCCATTTTTACTTCATTTTACTCACAGGTGAAAAGCATTTGTAATTTCTTAAGTCTTTAGACTAAGAAACTTACTCTGTAGATTTCGACCAAAGTGAATCGACTTGAGTGGTCGGTTGAGTCAGCCGACTGAGGTGAGCCGACTTGGTCGAAGAGAAGAAGTCAGTCGACTTGGTCGAAGAGAAGAGGTCAACCGACTTGGTCGAAGAGCCGACTTGGTCGGTGAGCCGACTTGGTCGAAGTCAGCCAACTTAGAAGTGACAAGTGGTCGAGGTAAAATCAGTCGGTAGAACCGACAAGTAAGTCGAAGTAAATTTAGTCGAGTGGAAAGACCGACTAAAATTTATAAACTTGTCCAGTCGGGAGATAGACAAGTTTCACCGACAAGGGAAAAAGAAAAAGTGGTCGGCATGAAAAGTGAAAATTAAATTTTAATATCGACTAGGTCCTAAACTCAAGTTTAGTCGGCTTGGTTTTGGCTCACAGCCACTCAGGCATTTGGGGGCGCTAAAGAAAGGGCAGAGTGGACATTAACTGAACTGTAACATCTATCTTCACCTACAGGTCAAATATTATTGTAACTGTGATTTACTTGGCCATCTTAGACTGTTGTAACAACTGTTAGAAAATATCAGTAACATCCTTATGTATTGTGAGTTGTTTTATATCAGTCACATAAGACTGTTGTTACAACTGTTAGAAAATATCAGTCACATCCTTATGTATTTTCTAACAGTTGTTACAACATTGTCTTATTGATTGTGCACAATAGAAATCCAAGTTTTGGTACATTTCCCAATGTTAAAAGCTATTATGTATGGGATCTGAAACATTATTTGCAAAACCATAAGCAAAACTAACATAAAAATCAGACTTTATATGAAGGAAATCCTACAGCAGCATCATAGCAGTTGTCGCTAAAGTATTAGACAAAAGTCCCAAACCAAAATACGTAAACAGTTTACTCAAAAATCAGTCCATATCTAGTTGGGGACTTTACAGAGATATCAGAGCAAGATTGTGAACTGTTCGATAAAATTCCTGAACCACTTGAACACTAAAAACACAACGCCATCCTAAAGGGATCTTACAGAGGTATCAGAGCAAGATTGTGAACTGTTTGATAAAAGTCCTGAACCACTTAAACAATAAAAACACAATGCCAGCCTAAGGGGATCTTACAGCGGTATCAGAGCAAGATTGTGGATTGTTTGGTAAAAGTTTTGAACCACTTGAACACTAAAAACACAATGCCAGTCTATGGGAATCTTACAAATTGCCAATGGGTGAATTCCTTATTATTCTCCTACGGGTCACTTGAAGACGTACTTGTGGTCTGTAATGTATTATGAATTTCTAGAAAAATATTCCATATTGTTCAAAAGCCTATCATAATACAATCAAATGCTCCTAGTCTTGTCTATGGGCTTGCAAACATACAGTCCTCTAGTCACTTAAAAACCTATCATGTATTTTTAAGATCTGCTAATATTAATTATGTAAAGCTGCTTTTTGATCCCTTCATTCCAACATAGATTTGGGATTTCCAATTAATCAATAATTATCCTAGACATGAGAATGCTATTTCAGCACCTGTTTGGTTATAGACACTTTCTTGTTCATAGATCGCTGTTGAAATGAAAACCTATCATGTGTTTCTAGGGTCTGCTAATAATAATTATGTAAAGCTGTTTTTTGATTCCTTCAATCCAACATAGATTTGAGATTTCCAATTAATCAATAACCTATCCATGAGAATGATATTTGAGCACCCGTTTGATTGGCATAGGCCCTTTCTTGCTCATAAATCCTTTTTTGGAATGACATGGTAAATGGAACTTATCCAACATTGTGTGTTTGTTTTTGTTCTTGTAATCCTTTCCACCCTATTGTTAATATTATCAGGTTAGGTTATCTAATTCATAGTCCAGCATTTTTATATTGGCTCACCCGTGCAAAGCATTTCCTACCAACAAAAAAATCTGATATGCTAGATCATAAGGAATCCATTGAAGTTTGGGTCTAAAAAAATATATCATCAATTGATCCAATGTCCCATAAAAATGCAAAATAATATGTGCAGTATGCAGGTAAATGAAGCATTAAACTTGCATCACCTTCCGTAATGGGAAAAAATTACAACATGATAGAAGTGTCACCATGGAATGGAAACACTACTTAACTGTAAATTCTCAATCAAAGCATACATTCTCACAGATTACATGTCATCCATTTCGCATTATACATCAAAATGTACACAATCAATAAGACAATGTTTTATATCAGGATATTACTGATTTGCTACAGATTAGCTTTGAACTTTTAATTTTTTCAACAAACTTCCATTCAAGAGGTTGGTTGTAGGTCCTTAGGACATACGTATGTTGCAAATGCTAGCTGTAACTTGAATGACATGTTGAGAGTGCACTTGGAGCTGCGATGTGTAATGCAGCAAAACATTTTTTGAACCAATCTGTCCAAGCACCAGCTGAGAACTATTCTATAAAAATCTATTAGACTGACTTAAGCTAACAGATTGTAAAATAAGTTGGCAACAGATTCCTATATTTGGTACCAAATTGAGGCAATCTAAAAAGATAATATGATGATACAACTGATACATACAATAAAACAACAATATAATATTTTATTTCATGCCTTTCAGTGCCTTTGCATGTTCCAAGATAGCGGCTGCAGCAGTTCTGCTCTCAGCTGTAGAGGGGATTCCTTGCATCTGATTTTGAGCACTGTCTGCCACAAATTCATCGGTTTCCTTCTCTGGAATTCCTTTAGGGACATCCACTAGTCTTTCTATGAGTTGCAATTGGTCATAAGGTGCGACCTGCATGAAGGAAGATTAAGAAGAGAAGATTAATATTTAACTTTTAAGCAATGATTATTGTCTCTCTAAAATAAACATGGAAACTTTCAATGACCCCTCTCTCTCCCTCTTACAACAGATGCAAATATGCCAAAGCATACAGGTGGATTCAAATATAAACTAAAAAGGTACCTAGATGATGTTTCAATGCTTTTACACAGTTTTCAAAATGAAAATCCTTGCTTCTATCAGAAATATTTGGTAGATAAGTGCTGGAATTAGTGCCCTCATGTTAGCTGGAAAATTGCTTTTGGAAGATTGCACAGTAATTGTAGATTGATATGCCTAGGGGGTTCATCCATAGTGACTGGACTAGGAGCTGGGAAATGTTTGGCAAAGCTGGAGAACAGTAGTAAATTTGGACCGGGAAAAACTCAAACACTCAAAGCAAAATTTTAAAATATTATTAAAAAAACTAAAAATACTTTAAGAAGGAAAAAGATATCTCATTTGATGGCAAATCCACCTACTGATATCAAAATAAATATATCAGCTAAGTCACCTGACACGAGGACACGGGACACGGGGATTCAAGTGTTCGACACGGACATGATGACTTTCAGAATCAAGACACGTAGGACATGTTATATATATTAAAATTATAGACATATAGATCCAATTTTTTACAAATATTCAATAGAAATCAGAATCAATGCACATTAAACATTAGTAATTAGTATTACACATTTACAAATCAAATCAGTAATCACAATGAGATTATGAGACACATAGATAATACATGGTACTCATGATAGTCATAGATCAAGATGTCAATACTCAAGAGTCGGAACCATATTTCTCATTAAGTCATCAAAATCAAAATGTATTTACATAGATGTCGGAATGCCACTGACAAATGCCAAATAGACCAATAGTAATAGTAAATACAAAAAGGGGTATATCAAGATGGAAGAATGAAGAATCTCATCTATCAATAGCTAAGTTGCACTGAAACGGATACAGATACGGACAGGGAAACGGATATGACAAATTTTGAAAAATGTTGGATATGATATGGCAAGGAAACGGCAGCAGACTTATATATATATATATATATTTTAATTGTTATAAATGACATGATTACCCTTAAATCTAATTGATGAATGGTAATCTAAAGTATGTATGTTTCATGGCCTTTTTTGATATATATATATATATCAAAAAAGGCCATGAATATATATATATATCAAAAAAGGCCATGAAACATACATACTTTAGATTACCATTCATCAATTAGATTTAAGGGTAATCATGTCATTTATAACAATTAAAATTAACAAACTCAAATATTGTCTTAAACAATATTCTTCTATCTCAAGTGCCATAGATAAGTCACCCACTCGCAAGCATTTAAACAAGAACATGTCAACTAACTCTAAACATCGATTTCAAACCCTAAAATTACTTGATGGATGTATTCAAATGATACCATCTAACAAATATTACGCTAATTGCACCTCTAGAAAAGTGTTGAAATTTGTGATTAAACACAATTTTTTATGTAAGCCAAAGACTCAACTATGTTGTATTTGGGTTGGTCCACTCACCGACGAGACAATCAACTAGGAAAGTGAGAGTCGATTGACAACCCGACTGGTTCAAAAAGCGACTAGTCGATTGGCTCATAAAGGGCCTAAATTCAAAGGATTGTCTATGATTTGGAACCGAATTGGATATTCAAATTTGACATAATCAACATGTTTTAAGGGGATTAATTAAGCACTCAAGTATAAATAAGTGAGCTCGTGTTTTAGAGAAACTTAGGTGTGATTGTGGTGACATGCATTATTGAACTCTATGCCATAATACTATATCTAGACACCAATGAGTTCCCTTGGATATGTTGTTTACGTTTTATGGTTTATACTAATAAAAATGCTTGAAATAAGTTTAAAATATCACATGCATATTATATGGAGAACTGGCTAAATGGCACACCATCATAATTCTCTCCACGACATAAGGATAAGGATTCGAATGTACTAGCAATGGAGTAAATAAGGCCATAGGTCAAGGGTTCATACTAATTCAAAAAAAAAAAGAGGAAAATTGAAGCTTGTTGGAAGATTATATGGCTAAAGCTACCATTGTATCAATTTTGATATGCAAGTCATTGGGGTTTATTCGAAACGAAGTTGTGAGGAATTGGAAAAAATATTGAAAAAATAGTCATTGTACTTCTACACTAGGTTGTGAAACTAACACTATAGTAGACAAGCATTTGATACAATGAAATGTCCACATATCAATGATTTTTTGAACCAACGGGAAGCCTCTATCAATTTTGGAAAATTACAATGTAACAAAATCCATGACATAAAATGTCAGATTACCATTCACCAATTTAAGATTAAGGTTTTTCTCTTGATTGATAAGCTTTGAGGATTTATATCTAAATTTTGAGGTTCAATTTAGGGTTAGGTTTTTATAGTTTTCTTTTGGGGTCATTTATTTACTTATTTTCATGTCAAAAAATCATTATTTCTAGTAAAAAACTTGCTTAGTAGCATCAAAAACGTTTAAGAAAACCAAAAAACAGTTGGAAACGACTAGAAACTTTGGAAATGTTTCAGGAAATGGATGGAAACGACCTGGAAACATTTCCGATTTTTGGATACGGCTTGGAAATGTTTCGGTGTTTTTTCCAAGTTGTATCCCCTCCGTTTCAGTTTCCAAAACGGGGAACAACATTTCCCCTCCCCTTCCTAGACGTTTTCAGTAACTTAGATCAACAGTCCTCCTCCATGCCTGAATCAACAAACTCATCACTGCTCTCTTCTTCTTCTTCTTCCTCCTCCTCCTCCCATCTGAGGATCAAGATCTGGTAGTGTAGAGGATGACCTCTCCAAAGGATCACTATCATCAAATGTCACCGGCTCTAGCACTGGATCATTAAGATTCAAGTTGGCTAATTCCAACTTAGTACTGCTGTCCAAACCCATATAATTAGGAAAGACATCCCACATCTTTCTCTTTCCCTTCACCCACTCCTCCCTCTTCCTGTAAATAAGACGAAGGTTGGTGTGCACATACACCATCGTCTCTACTCTAGACTGCTCAAGCTTGCTCTTCTTCAAACTGTACAAGTTTCCCTATGTGCTCCAATTCCTCTCACAGCTAGAGGATGATGTAACTTGAGAGATGATCCTCAAGGGTAGTTTCTGTGGAAGAGGGCATGTTGCCCCATGAGTTTCCCACCAATTATAGGGCTTCTTAACTCCCCTGTCTCCAACCACATCATAGCCTCCAAATTTCCCAGTAGCAGTGGGAAACTCTACAAATCCCTCCTCCACCTCATCAAGTAAGTCTCTATCTTCCTAAGTGCTATCTTCCTCCCCAGTGAAATCTCTCCATCCATGTGAGGAGGGACTCTATGTGAGGGCCCACCATTGAGCCATTCCTGACTATAGAACTTGGGGTTCAAGGTGTGGGCCAAGCAATGCAAAGGTGTGCAATTCTTATCCCACCTGGAGATAAGAATATCCTGAATGGTGGACCATAAGTTCTCTGTTGATGTCTTATACTCGAGACACTCATTTTCCATAACAATGGTCCTCATGGACTCAATCATGGAATCCCACCCCTCATAAACATCTGCTAGGATGGGTTGGTCCGTGTCTGCAAACCACAACAAAGAAATGAGTGGCTCCATGATATTAATGGTAAGATCCACCCTCTCCCACCAAACATCATCTAATACCATGTCCTTCACCTTTTTTGAAGCACTTCGATCTACCTTTCTCCAAAAAGACCAATACTTTGAAATCACCATGGACCCAATAGCGGTTTTGACCTCCCTCAACCTGTTAAGCATGATGAATGAGGAAGCAAACCGAGTATCTGCAATCTTCAGCAATGAAAGATGTGCGTGCTCTTTGTATATGGTGAGGGCATTTGTGGGGTTTTGTAGAAAGTTGTTGATATGGCGTGCATCCTCAATAATGTTGCCAATCCATGTCACATCTGAAGCAATGGATTTGAGTGCTAAATTCAAGGATGGATAATGCAAGGTGTCCAAAAACTATGGAAGAGCAATAAAAACAAGTATAAATCATTAAAATGACTCTACAACACTAACACCTCAAATCATTAAAATGACTTTTCCCCTAGATGAATCTTGTGATAAATTCAAACAATGAGCAAATTAGAAATGAAAGGTGTCCAACATGAAAATACTTGTGGATATTTGGTTTCCACAATCATGCCAGCGACCTTGCAAATAGGTGCATTGTCCGTGATGATTTGTAGTCAAGAATCAACACCTACTTCTTCAATGATTTTGATGAATAACTCACCCATAAAATGTGCATCCTTGTATTTCCCAAGAGCATCCACTGCTTTCAAGAACACTGGTCGATTTTGGGAAGATGCCATGAAATTGAGGAGAGGATGGCGTGTTGGATCCGTCCATCCATCAGAAACAATACTCACTCTGAATGAGGGCCATGTTGATCTAATTGGCTCAAAAATCTTATCCACCTCCTTCTTTGCCTTAACCAACAATGTGGTTATAAGCTTCTCTGAACTAGGAGGCACATAACCAATTGGAGCTCGTTTAATGAGACTTCGACACATCTCAATAAACAATGGTGATTGTGCAACATTGAATGAGATGAGGTTGAGGTAGAAAAAGAATGCAATGGTGAGGTCCACCTCTTCTTGCGCCTCTTGTTGGAAAATCTTGTCCATTGGATCACTTGAAGATGGCCTCTTTCTTGTTGGATATGTATAAGCTCTTCTAAGTGGAAATGGAGGCTGAATGCTAGAGAGTTTCCTTAAGAATGGAAGAGGATCCTCATTCTTTTTCTTGCTTGATGTTGCTACATAGCCTAAGCCTTCTTGATCCTTTTTTCCCATATCCCTCCTTTGGGTAACACTCACTGCTTTACATGAAGAAATCCCACAAGAAGGAAGGGCTAACAAATGGCCCTTAACTCGGTAGTATGTGCTCTAAAACTCATTTTTGCAAAAATTGCAAGTCCAACACACATTGCTTCCCCCACCTAGCTTTGCCCCAGGCCCTTCTTTCCTAGTCACATACCTCCACAAAGGGTATTTTTTCTCTCGGGCTTGTTGTCTTGCTAAAACAAAATTCAATGGAGCACGAGCTCCACTGATAGCAGATTGAGAACTAGCAGGAGGAGTAGAAGAGCTTGTGTTTGGAGGAATATGAGGGGAGACATTAGATGGGGCATTTCTCCCTTTCCTTTGCCCTTTAGCTCCTGCCAGAGCTGAATGAGACATGTCTCTTCTTGTTTGATGGTTGAACTTGCAATCCACCCAACCAAATCCACCCTCAATGCACTTGGAAACCCTTCCAAATCCTTCAAATCTTCTTCACATGCACAACAAACACCATTTTAGGCCCTCTTCACACTTGCAAATGACAAAACAAAGTGAAAATTTTGTTTTAAAGTGTTTCCGGGTGTCTCTTCCATGGAAAATGTGTCATGGAATCAGGACATGTTAGTGACAGCATGGGACACGCGTGTCCGAAATCGGGACACGTTGAAAAGACATGTCCAACACGCTCTGTCAGCGTGTCCGTGTCAAACACGTTGCCCCTTTTGGACGTGTCTGGTATCTTAGTATATCAGTATTAAATAGGCAAATGTGAAATTATATATGTACCTTATAATTTGCAATGTCCCCAATTAGATGTGGACTGAATAATTGAGCTATTTTTTATCTGGGACTTTCTTCAAACACATTGTCTACAATGCTTTGATACCACTGTAATGGTCGAAGCTAAATCTGGTCTGATATTTAGTGGACTGTTTATGGAATTTTGTTGGCTTGGACTTTGTCAAATACTTGGCTTGAAATTATTATAAGGTTCTGTTATATATATAATAATTAAATAAACGCAAAGAAATATAATACTAAATTATCTAGGCATCTTATATATATATTAAAAAATACAAATTAAATTAATTAAAGATATGTAGTTAGTATAATTATAAAAAGGAAGAAACATGTAAAGCCACCTCAAAACCAATACCGATATATAAAATCGGGGTTTTTATTGTAATTGATCATCAATCAAAGGTTTATAAATAAATATTATATTTTTCAGTCCAATTTGTCTTCACGTGAAGTTTTTTCCATTTCATTGGTATAAGAGCAGGGTTGACACCTATTGCACAAGCCGTTGCCGTCAATGTCCTGGTCACCTGCCATCTGTAATCCGTCGTCGTTGTTGCGGCCGCCGCTCCACATAAAACATACCAAAACAAAAAAATAAAAATATATATAAGGGTTTTAAATCCAAAGTTAACATATATATTAAAATAATAATATTATTATTATAAAAAAAGGAAAAATAAAATAAAATAAAATCGTGGCTGACTAGGCACAACAGACAAGAATAAATCAAGATTTAGCATGGAGAAAATTCTAGTAGTCACCAGAATGGGGGATGTTAATGCTAGATTGGACCAATTGGACGAAAAAGTCAACAAAAAATATGCAGAGCTCAAGGCTGAAATCGACAAAAATAATAACACATTAACGTCAACCGTCACAAGGCTCAAGGCAGGAATAGAGCAAGGCATCAATGCGTTGAAGGAAGATCAAAAGAAAACTCCAGAGTATCTCGACAATATCTTGGCTAGATTACCGTTGCACACTTCGGTTCCCCCACCTAGCCATAACCCACCTTTAGATCCCTTCAATACACCTCATCCAAGTACGCCTTAAAAGCCAGGACAACACAACATGACGCCACCCCATGAAGTCCCTTTATTTAACATTCCATCAATATTAATTCCCCCAACACACATGTACTAGATAAGGGTAAAACTAGAATTACCCAAATTTGATGGTGACGAAAAACAATGGATCGCATGGAACAATAATGCAAAAAAATACTTTGACATTCATTACATACACTACGATAGTGAGAAGATTAAATATGCCGCCATGGAATTGGAGGGGAATGCATACAATTCGTACATGTGGTGGAAGACTACAACTAAGGTATCTTCCTTTAGTCAGAATAACTTTAAGAACAATCTTCTTAAAAAGTTTCAAGGCATAACTGAGAAAGACTTCTTTGCCAATATCACTAGATTGCAGCAAAAAGGCAGTGTAGATGACATGTGAATGGGAAACTTTGGCAACTCGAGTTCTAGACCAACGCCTGCAAACATACATACATAGACTAAAACCGCATATTCGGGATGAGTTAGAATTGCATAACATTTCTACCATGGAGAAGGAAAGACGTAAGGCCAAGATCATCAAGAACAAGTTCAAAAGATCCGCTCAGATTAGTTTCAACGAAAACTACTCCAAGAGGAAGCCTCCCCAACCAACGAATATGGGAACTTCAAGATATATGCCGCTGCATCTAAGGGAAGGAGCAAAACCCAGTTTGGAAGCTCAGAGAATGAAGGAAGGAAAGTGCAAATATTGTGGAGAAAAATGGGATCCTAAGCATAGATGTTTGCAAAAGAGAAACCCCCAAAAGTTGTATGCATGCGAGGACGAAGAATAAGAAAAAGACTCGAGAAGTGAAGAATAAAGCGAGGATGATATGGGAAATCAGTAGGGTTTCCACTCAGAACTAGAAGATGATACACCAAATATATTATTAGCCGCCATCAGTGTTACACGGGGACTCGCCCCCCAGGGTCGGGGGCGCGCCCCCCTTGCTCCTTGGGCCCCGGGGACTCGGGGGCTCCAAGCGAAACATTTCCCAGCATCCCCAAAATTATGAAACTCTCGGAAACTCATAAGGGGGCACGTACCCCTGTTTTGCAGCGTGTTTCGGTGAAGGGGAGCTCCCACACGCCCCCTCTTGAAACTGAGGGGGCTCCTAGACGCCCCCCACGATTTTCCCAACTTCAGTTTAAAAAAAGAAAATTTTAATTTTAATTGTTGTTTAGTCTCTATTTTAGGCTTAGCCTTTAGTGATTTACTATTTCACTAATTTAGCATGCAATATCATTGATTCAATTTTTCAATTACAATGACTAAAATTAGAAATATGAATACATGATTCAAATGACAAATTTAAAAATTATCATGATGAATTGTATAACGTGTTTGTATTATTAATTTGCTATATTCTGATTTACATTGCACAATGATAAACTTAGTATTTACTATTTATTATTTACTTTTAGCAATTTACATGGGATGAATCATTGAATTATTATTGCTGGGATTTAATAATTTATAATATTAATTTTTATTAAGACTTGGACGTCCCCCCACTCCACCAAATTTCGCTAAAATTTGGGGGTGGTCTCCACATGTCCCCAATGTGTGTTTCCCCACTCCTATGCTCCCGCGTCTCGAAAACTTGGGGGAACATTGGCCGCCATTATCGGGATATCCCAACCACAAACACTGAAGCTAAAAGGACATATCAAAAACAATAATGTCTCGATTCTCATAGATACTGGCAGTACTCATAATTTTATTAATGTCAATCTTGCTAAAATATTCAACTTATTTGTTTTCCTAGTGCCTAACATGAAGGTTATGGTAGTAGATGGCAAGAAGATTGAAAATGTGGGAAAGTGTCACAAGGTTAAAATACAAATTCAAGAGTATAACCTAGAATCCGACTTCTTTGTAGTACCTCTTGGAGGAGTAGACGTTGTATTGGGAATCCAATGGGTGCAAACATTGGGTACTTAATCCGCTAACCATCAAGAGCACTTCATCAAGTTCAAATGGCTAGGAAAAAAGTACAAATTGTACGGTTTCGAACCATCCCAAACTCAATTGGTTACATCACATTAAATGGAAAGGCTAATTCGAAGAGGATCCCCTGCTTACATAATTTAATGTCAAAAGATGGAGTTGATAACATGTGAAGAAGATGACTACAAAACACCAAAGATACAAGAGCTTCCGATGGAGCTCCCACCAAACAGGAAGATTGAGCCAATAATTGAAATTTGAGACAGAACCAGGGGCAAAACCTATCAATATCAAACCATACATATATCCCAATCACCATAAAACAGAGATCTTAACCCAAGATTTGTTAAAATGTGAAGTCATTTCAAAGAGCAGGAGCCCTTATGCAGCTCCAGTAGTGGTAGTTCGAAAGAAGGATGGATCTTCCAGGTTGTGCATGGATTACAGAGGTCTAAACAAGATAACAATCAAGAATAAATTCCCTATCCCATTCATTGATGAGATGAAGGATGAACTTCATGGAGCTAAGTACTTCTCAAAATTAGATTTGAGATCAAGGTATTACCAAATTAGGGTTAGAATAGAAGATGTAGCAAAAACTGCTTTCCGTACTCATTAGGGTCATTATGAGTTCAAAGTAATGCCCTTCGGATCAACTAACGCTCCAACCACTTTTCAAGCCGCAATGAACGAATTGTTCTAGCCATATTTGTGAAAGTTTGTATTAGTATTTTTTGATGATATCCTCATATATAGCAAAACTTGGAGAGAGCATATTTGTTGGCCCTAGGAAATGTTAAGTAGAATTCGACCAAAATTTTGTTTGGAAAGATAAAGATTCCAACTGCAAGCAGAGTCTGCGATGGAAGAGAAGCTGCAATAGAAGCAGCTGCGACGGAAAGACCGATGACGAGAGCAGTCGCGATGAAAGGAACCACGACACAAGAAGAGCAAAACAGTTGAAAAGGATAGTTCGACTGATCGTGAGTAAGGAATTAGTTAAATTAAAGCACGCTTTTGGTAATAAATCATAATTGTAATTTTGGGTCGATAGTGCCTATTGTCAGTTTTAATTGAATGTACGAAAATAGAAATGATAGCTCGTTGGCTGACATAAAAGAGTCAGTTGATTAAGACAAGTAGGAGCTTATAAAAGGGCAAACCCAAGCTGTGTGCGGGGTTGGTTGGTTGTTGGTCGATTCGATTATTAGTTGGTTAAGTCTCTGTGTAGGTTGAGAAGAGAAGAGGAGAGTTGTCTAGCTAGAGGATTGATCCAGTTTGTGTGCAGATCGACAGAGGAATGAAGGAGAGAAGAGTTACATAGCCCCGAACCTGAGAGCATGAGAGAAGAGAAGTTTCTATGAGTTGTAAAGAATATCTAGAGAAGAGTCTGCAAGTTGAGTGCACAGACAAAATGTGCTAACATATTTCTTATGCTAGATGAAGAGCACCTTTGTGGTTTTTCCCAAATGGGTTTCCACGTTAACTGTTGTCTCTGTATGTCATTGACTAATATGTTTTTGTTGAATGCATGTATGTTGTGAATAAGTAAATCTGAATATGTCGCATCGCATCTGTTTATGAATAATCCCATATATGTTGTGTCGCACCGCTTATTGAAAGAATCTGTGATAAGGCTATTATGTTGAATACTACAATATGTGTTGATGGGTAATTAGATTGTTATCTTGAATGAATAGATAAGGAATAAGAAGTATAATCCTCAGCTTCAGTTGAGTCATCTGATAAAGGACTGCACAAGTAGAGATTCACACATAATTGCAGAAACCTAGTTCTAGCAGTTCCCAATAAGATATCTCGGGTGAGACTGCATCTGCGTTGCAGGTGCTACCGACGAGGTCCTTCTTTGTTAGGCCGATATCTTGGGCTTTTGTTGCTGACCAAGGATCTGAACCTGGGTTGAGGGGAAGAAGACCAACAAATGGTACTGTTGTCAAAACCGTGAATAATTTTGGTGAGGATATGTTGTGGCACTCAACAAAGACGGAAATTCAAGATTGGGTGGATTTTAAGGCGCTAGAGTTTGAACAGGGAGAAAGTGAAGGATCTCGGTTGAGCCCAACAGAGTGGTTGGAGTGATACCTCTATACAAATATTCATGAGATTTTCTTTTGCGAATTTCCTGTTTTGTTGCATGAGTGGTTGTTGAGGTTAGCAACATAGCGAAGAAACTATCAAGAGGGAGAACCGATAGAGTGGATCCCTTGGTTGATTTAGCGATTGAAAATTGTTAGCAACCCTATATCTAGAGCTATCAATTTTTGGGTTAACAGTGTTTTGGAAGAATAGATCACTGAGATAGCAGTCGACACCATAAAATCGTACATCGAGACGGAAAGAGAATTTTTCCAAGGACCTATATAATATCCCAACTGATATTCTACCCTTCTAATGATGATATGTTTGTAGTTTATGTGTTTCAGGTGTGTTTGAGAAATAATTGATTTTGAATGCAAAATAGGTTACGTGCCAAAAAACCCTAAATATGATAGATATGGAGATAAAATAGGAAATAAGCCTCGGTAAGATTTTAGTAACATACCAATATTTATAGCTGTGAAGAGTCTTCAGTATAGAAAATACATGCATGCCATGCAAGAGTTATAACCTCAAAAACGTGTTGTCAAGGTTACACAAATCGTGGGTGCGATCGGAATCGGCTAAAGAATCTGATATGCGTGCGACACTCATCCCAAAATTAGGAACTGGGGATTCAGAACCCTAACCCTAATTAACATTAATTATCCTATGTAAACAACTTTATATTATTCAAAATGAGGTGGAAGAATCTGATGAAGAATCCTAGAATCCGATTCGGAAGAATCTGGGAATCCGATTTGGAAGAGTCTGAGAATCTGATTCAAAAGAATCTGATTCGAGTGCGGTTAGGCCTAAGGCCGAATTTGGTAACTATGCGTGTCATTGCTCCCAAATGGTTCGCCCATGCAAGAAAAAGTCCCTTCTCTAACTGATGATTATCTTGTATCTACTTCAATACTTGACGGATGATGTTGAGACTTTCTAGATCTGGTGGTATGGTCTTCTTGAAGATTTTGGTGGACACATGCAACAGTTTAACTCCCTTCTTGGCAGCTAGCGAATTTTTTTCCTCTGAATGGGTGACGCCCTCCCTCTTCCACATTTCTGCTGATGGAGTTTGTGCAACTTCAAAAGCTATTCTTATTGTTCTTGTATTGTACCTCCCACAGGAGATGAACTTGTTGTAATCAATCATACAAACCCTAAAAGAACAATGTAGACCTTGGGGAGAAAAGCAGGCAAAAGAAAAGATGAAATAAATTATAAAATATAAATTATATTGCTCCCCTGAGGGAAGCTGACCCCAGTAAAATTATTAGTGGAAAATCTGTATAAATAGGAGGCACCCCTCCTCATTACACACAGCAGCAGCACAACAACACAAGTGAAGTTCGTTGTTTTCTGAGAGAGAAAGAGAAGTTCGCATATACTACAAAATAAGACTGTTTTCAGGGTTTCTATCTTTGGAAATCATTTCCATATTTTCTCTTTCTTCATTGTACACTATTCTCAGAATTATCATCTCTAGACGAAGGTTGCTGGGTTTTCTCCCAATTGGATGTCCTAGGAAAAAAATACTTGTGTTATCGTTTTGTGCTTTGTCTATCTTCTAGTGATCCTATTGATAAATGCAGTTAAGATATACTTCTATAATCTTATGAAAATCTAACATGGTATTAGAGCAGTGCTAGAAGAAGCCATTGCCAAAACTTTGTCGGAAACCTGTCAGTACTAGAGTTTCATCTTTCAAGGTCTTCACTCAATCTATTGGCAGAAAAAGAGCCTTGGGAATTTCTCTCTAAGGAGGGCGCATCTTTTGGTGAAGACAAAATTCAATTCTAATAATTTTCAATTTTTGGCCTATTTCTATAGCTGCAACAGAAATTAGGGTTTCAGTTTTTTACCTACTCCCTCCATAGTTTTGACTCGACCCTACCAGTTCTCAGCTCGCCTCTCTAGGGCGCATTTATCTGTGGAGTCAGTTTTCCAAAACTCCAACCTTCAGTTTTGACCTAGTCTCTGCTAGGGTTTCAGATCCAGATCTGCAGTCAAGATGATCAGTATGAAGGTTGAAGATCGTCTGGAAGGGGCTTCCAACTTCATCCCCTAGAAGTCTAGGGTTCTTCTCCTACTAGAAGAAAATGACCTATTATAGTGTGTAAATGAAAAGGTCCCAGAACCAGAAGCCGAAGAAGACAAATCTCGCTAGAGGAAGAATGATGCCAAAGCAAGAAGGATTTTGGTGGACTAAGTTAGAGACCACTTGGTTCTTCAAAGACCACTTGGTTCTTCAAATCTCGGAAAAGATGACAACAAGGAAGATGTTCAAAACCTTAAAGAAGCTATTTGAACATAGTAATATCAATGTGACTCTCACATTGAGGAATAAACTATCGAATATGAAGATGACAAAGTCAAAGAATATTGCCTCATATTTCATGAGGATCACTGAACTCCGAGACAAGCTAAAGTCCAGTGGAGAGAATCTTGAAGAAAAGGATCTCGTTATGACCACCTTAAATGGTCTCCCACCATCTTGGGAGTCTTTCATCCAAACTATAAGTGGTCGGACCAAGTTGCCCAAATTTGATAAACGATGGACAGAATGCACTCAGGAAGAAACAACAATCACAGCATGCTAAAGACTTCATGGCGCTCAACCTGAGGAGAATCAAGCGTTCATATCTCATGCCAAGGAAGGCAAGGGAAGGGGAAGGAAGTCCTTCAATCATAAGCACCAAGATAAGAGATCAAGTCCTCCCCCAGATCAAAAGAAACAAGAGAAGAAGGATTTATCTCAGATACAGTGCTATAGGTGCAAGAAATACAGTCATTATGCTAGTAGCTGTCAAAGTTCAATCAAAAGGAAGCATGAAGCTTCAACTGCTGATGTAGAAGAAGACCTTCCTCACACAGAGCCAAGGAAGGATGATGGTTCGGAGTTCTTCTAAGAAATGATACAAAGATCCAGACTGTGATGATCGTCAAGCAAGCATATGAAGATCAGTGGACTCTGATAGTGGGAGCCCACCCACAAAACTACAAAAGATAAATATTTTATTTTACATGCTCTAGTACATTAGATCTGGTTGTTTTTGAATATGTTTTACATAGATCTACATTTCTAAATTCAGGTAGTTAAATAGCTTGTCATGCTACAAAACCCATCTAGGATGGAAACTCCTTTATAACATACTGGAGTAGTACACACTCTTAATGGTATGCTATAATGGAGACCATAAGCATCTGGATAATGGCCTTATGTGTGTTGTGTCGAAGCATTGACAAAAAGTTTTCCTACATTATTCTTAATACATTGATTATGAAATATTGCTAACCATCTGACGGGATTTGACTTGTAGGGAATGCCATGATCTACAAGGACAAGTGATCCCATTGATACACAGATGGAATAGAAGTAGAAATCCTCTAGAAGCATGTATTATGACTCTCATACCCAGAATGATCTCATGCAGAGATTTGGTGATCAGAAGCAGAAAGATTCTATGAATGTCGGTTTATCTATTGCTTCAACAAGATTTACTCAATCGACTTCTGAGAGACAGGGGCAGTTATCCCTCAAAGACAAGGATGCTAGTCTACTACATATTATAGAAACCTGGCGGCATTGTTGTTGTGATTTGAACAAGACAACTGAAAGATACTTGATGAACCTGGTCGTCACCAGGATGGATAATTACTTTCCAGTCTACATTCATGTGCCCAAGTTAGAACCTTCAGGCAAGAAGGATACATTTGTGGGATATCGCAAGTCTTCAAAGGCTTACAAAATATACATCCCAGGATCGATTCAAATCGAAGTCAGGCAGGATGTAACCTTTGAAGAAGAAATGACTATCCGAAAAGGGAGAGGATCGGATATGGAGATCGATGACGATGAAGAGATGAGATCATCTCCCCCTCCAAACAATAAGAGGGAGTCTGAAGAAATGAATAAACTGATCAATCCCATTGATCCAATTGAGCCAGATGATGCTCCCACAGATATGGCAGTAAGCCGGAAAAGACCCAGATGGGCACGACAGATTTTGCAGAATGCAGAGGAGCATGAAACTCTGCATGGAGTAGATGGGAGCATTGAAAAATACAAGGCCAGATTTGTTGCCAGAGGGTTCTTTCAGAAAGAGGGAGTCAATTATGATGAGACAGTTGCTCCTATCGCTCGATATACTTCCATTAGATCATTGTTATTACTTCAGCTCTGAGATGGAAGCTATATTAGATGGATGTCAAGACATCCTTTCTCAATGACATTATTGATACATTACTTCTTGAGATTATAAGTATGGTAAAGGAAGAAGAAGATTTTCCTAAGACAAGATATACTTAAGAGATTCGAAATGTTGGACTGCAACTCCATAACTATTCTGATGGATGCAAATTTGAAGAAGCTGAGAGATTTTGCTTCAGATTCAAATTTGATCGATCCTACTATGTATCCCTAGTAGATTGGTTCCTTGATGTATCTAATGAACACTAGACCAGATATTTGTTTTGCTGTGAATGCCCTCAGTCAATTCATGTGCGAACCAAGGCAGATTCACTGGACTGCTGCAAAACATGTGCTCAGATACTTATGTGGCACTGTGGGATATGATCTACGATAGAATTCAGATTGTGACTTGAGATTGCAAGGGTTTACAGACTCAGATTGGTCCGGATGCACTACAGATAGGAAGAGCACTTCAAGATGGTGTTTTAGTTTGAGTTCTGCAATAATTTCATAATACAATAGGAAGCGGAACTCAGTAGCTCTCAGCACTGCAAAGGCCGAGTATATGGCTGCTAGTTCAGCAACCTGAGAAGCAGTTTGGCTTCGTAAACTTCTTGCAGGATTGTTTGGCCAGATTCCAGAGCCAACCATGATTCACTGTGATAACCAAAGTTGTGTGCAGATGTCAATGAATCCTGTATTTCACGACAAGTCGAAGCACATAGAGATTTGATATCACTCCATACATGATATGGTGCAGAAAGTTGCGGTCGAGCTCTAGTATATTCCAACAGGCGACCAGACTGCAGATGTTCACACCAAGCCTCTTCCTAGGATGAAGCTTGAATACTTTCGCAAAAGACTTGAAGTAGAAGAGAACATATCCCTCCTTTAGAGGGAGAGATGACTAAGAGACATTTACCATACTTTTTCCCAGGTACCTCTGCTCATCCAGGTTCTCATCTAGGTATGGGAGAAATCCCATCTACAGATGAGACGGACAGGTAGTAGATGGTCAGGTTAACACAGGTGCCTCTGCTTGTCCAGGTGCTCAAATAGGTATGAGAGAAATCTCATCGGCAGATGAGTCGAAAAGGTAGCAAATGCCCGTGTGATGCACAAACACCTCTACTCATTCAGGTTCTCAACCGAATATGGGAGTAACCCATTGGTAGATGAGATGAACAGGAAGTAGATGGTCATGCACATTTACTCGTTCAGGTTCTCAGCTAGGTATGGGAGTAACCCATCGACAGATGAGACAAATAGGCAGTAGATGGTTGTGCACATTTACTCGTTCAAGTTCTTAGCCAAGTATGGGAGTAACCCATCGGGAGATGAGACGAACAAGCAGTCAATGGTCGTGCACATTTACTCGTTCAAGTTCTCAGCTAGGGATGGAAGTAACCCATCGACAGATGAGATGAACAGGAGTGGATGGTCGTGCACATTTACTCGTCTAGGTTCTCAGCCAGGTATGGGACTAACCCATTGATAGATGAGACGAATAGGCAGTAGATGGTCGTGCACATTGTTGCCGCTCTTGACCGACATGCGTGTGTCAAAGCCCAAAATTAGGCACACCGGCACAACGACAACTGCGAAAAGAGCAACCACTGTCACCACGCTCCTCTCTTCCTCGCTTCAGGTTGGCTCTTCTCCAACTCAAGGGGGGTGTCCCTGGTGTTAAGATCGCTAAGGCAGGAAACAATGGCGGACCAGGTGATTGGAAGAGGCTGCCTTAGCGAAATGGTTGTAGCATAGAAGTATTTGAATGGTTTGACGAAAGAAGCGAAGGATCAAAACCTCACTAATGGACTAGTGCCGATATACCTAAAGGGAGAAATAGAGTTAAGGGAGAACCCATGAGGGCCTTATGTTAGAGGGATAGCTACTAGATCTTCTTCTTCCTAAAAGCAGAGGATGCACTATGCAGACAAAGGAGATGTTACACAATCAAGCTTGATAAAGTGTAAGCATCGAACTCGTGCATGCACGCTCACAAAGGGGAAAGGCTAGCAACTGCTAGGATTTCCACCTTCTAATAGGACGAGAGCATCTGTTTATGGTCCCCAGATGCAGACATAGAAAGGAGAAGCATTTAGCAACAAACACTTAATAACACAAGTTAACACGCCACACATCACAGCGAGTACTCAACTGAGCAACCATGTAAACCGGAAAAGATATATTGTCTATTAATCTTTGGGGAAAAATCCTCCTAGTTTTTTCATCATTACAAAGAAGAAGGCTTGCTTCTTTTACAGGCCCAAGAAAAGGCTCTCATAATAAAATAATGTAAAAAAAAAAGATGAAAGAAAAGGAAAATCCACTTTTCTCTCAAACCCAATCTTAATGACTATTACTTTAACTAAAAAGAACTCGTCCTTAATTAGTGGCTCCAAATTCTACATAGCTAAAGTCGACTCAAACCAAATATGCCATAGGCTGCAAAAAGCATATAGCATAAATTTTTTTGCTCCAACAGCCACGTACCCAAATTAAGGTAAAAAAATTAATAATAATGTTAACCAAGAAAAACAACTCCACACTGCCACGAAAAAATAGATGCCTGTGTTTTGATGAGGCTGCCACATGGCCAAGTTATGCAGAGAAAAGATGCCCCTCATATGGAGTGGACTCCAAGCATCCGCCAACCACTGAAGATGACAGATATAGGGATCGAATAGGTGGCAATGTGGCAACCAGAAAGCAACACCACCTCCTGTGAAATGCTCCGAAAAGGAAATCTAAGGAATCGTGAAACCTGTCTGGATTGGCTTCCAGTTAAATTGATTGCACAAAGAGATGACACAATTTCTAACAGCCTCCCCACCATTCACCTGCAAATGAGGGAAATCAGCTGCCAATCGAAAGAGAACTCAACCTCTGCCTGTATTCTTCCAGACAACACTGATTCCGGATCCTGAATTTCACGTGAAGCAACAACCACCTGAACTCAACTCCATAATATTTAACTGCGTTGGCTTCCAAATATGGGTCGGTTAGCTGCTTCAGAACTCCCGTTAGCTACAACAAACCACTGGATGTTCCATAACTGCATCATCGGCGCCCTCGGTTCCAAATAGATATTGCACAGCTACTAAATATGATTTGAAAGCAAGTCACGGATCTCTCAACAGCTGAAGGCAACTCGTTGGAAACGACTACTAGAGAAAACCACATCACAATGATACAGATAACTCGGCAGCCAAATAATGACACTAGTTTATCGGTTGCCCAAATAAATCGTGGAGTGAGCTCTGACATTTTTTTTAATTTCCACTCACGTCCCAAAAGGAAATACAGAGCCCACGTTACATTTCCAGGCTCCATGTATCAGTGGAAGACTCCCGATCAGGCTGCTTGACGTTAACATTTGTTGCCTGAAACTCTCACCGCTTTTAGTTGCGGTGTCATTCCTTTATCTATAATGATTTACTCTCGATCATTCTTTTTGAAGACACTGATCTAAACCCTGTAAATGAATCACGTTCAGCTGATCTGGAAATAATATAATTTGGCATATAGTGAGTATGCTGGTGTTCAGTATTACTCATATCGGGCAAATGGCATCCAAAAGAGCTTAATATTTTGGAATCTTATTGATGCCTGGCGTTTGGTTTGCTTAACATATGCATAATTTGTTGGCACTTATGCTCTCGTGGATTCCTCGCTCTGGCTTGTGTGTCAAGCTTTGGTGGTTTCAAGTTCATCTTGGGATCACAGTGCTTCTTTCCTTCCTCTAGCGCAATAGCACCCACGACATTCTTGTATGACTTCTTTAATGGATTTTCGGGACCCCTATTACTTGCAGCTGGAACTCGAGGAGAGACTTCTTTAATGCTATCCATTGACCAATTTGATTTCATCATTTGCTACATCCAACGCATCATAATATGGTGTCAACCATATGTCTTCTTCAAAGTTATATCTGTCTGTTGATATAATCACCCTCATCACTGAATATGTTCTGGCACACCTTTTATCGACCTTGGACATGCAATTCTGATGATGACCATTGTTAGAGGATTATATCAGCTCCCAAACTCTCTGCTATATTTTGTTGCTGCAAGACCGCACCCCATTTGGACAAACCTTAGGTTGATGTTGTTGCATGTCCTTTCACTGCCATGGCAAGCCTCTTAGAACCTTGTTCAAACACGAAGGTAACATCTGGCTCCATATGGGGACATGTGCTCTTGGAGAGAGCACATGAGAACCTCAGCATCTGGGTACTGCAGACCAACTTGAAAGAAAAACTGTGGTGGGATGGGTTAATTCATCTCCCACACTTTATTACAAAACAGAAAAATGCATACTAATGACTTCAAATGCTCATGGAAAAGTTTTATTCTTCCTACCTACCTACTCTTAAACATGTGAAAAAGACCATGCTAAGTATAATGGTACAACCAATGGAGCCATCTCAACTCTTCGTCAATCATAGAACCTCTTCCTCTGTGTTTAGTCATTAACCAAAACAAGGTCTCATCAAATATGTTGTAAATGTGACTTGGAAGCGCCATCAAAGTATGTCTGTCATAACAAAAATCATGCTGTAAACACACATCATCTTTCAAATTTTTAACCATACAGCACATCGAAGCACATGCTTCATCAATATAACACTGAAGAGGGATGAAATAAGTAATGGGCAGCCCTTCTTCAGTCTGACTTTTATCATTCAGGAGCCTCTCATGAGGCAGATCTGCAATACAAGTGTTATTACTTTCAGAATATACCTGAGGTGGCTTGTCATCTTCAATGTTGATGTCAAGAAACTCTTCAACAATGTCTTCAATGATCTCTTCTTCATGGATCTCTTCTTCGGAGAGTTGTGTTCCCGGGAGGAGAGCATTATACTCCTTGGACAACTGCTCAATCTCTTCAACCGTTCCTTCATTCCAACGCAAGAGAAACTTCTCAAAAAACTTTTCTATTCAGTTTATGCTTTCATCCCAAAAGTCATTGAACCAATCTTCTGCATCTCCCTCAAAAGTTAAGGCAAATACAATCATGAGATCATCCTCATGGTAAACTTTGAGATTTGCCATCAACTTGCAGAAAGAAACCATATGATGGATTGCCAAGTCCTCGTCATATCCGAAGAACTTTGGAACAACTCTAAGTACTTTTTTATAACGCTCAGTAGGAAATCCATGGATACCTGAGAAATCTAGTGGGGTGAAGGCTCAATGCAAATGAGCAGGAAGTCCTTCCATTTCATTATCCATATTGTCAAATAATGAAGTATTGAATCTGCAACATACATATATTCATACCTCAAACTGAACTGTGGAGTCACCACGGTGAGCTTGAAAGCCTTCTGATTTTTGCGTGTGCTCACCTCTACACCCAAAAAGTCTTCAGATCTGCAAAAGGACAAGGGTTTCGTCCCTTCATGGAGTCGCCATGTGAGAATCAGGAGCGACAACACACATTTACTCGTCCAGGTTCTCAGCCAAGTATTTGAAAAGATCCTGCCAGAAGGCACTGGTGAATTTACTGTCTCGATCACTGACAATAGTCTTAGGTAGTCCATGTAGTCTAAAAACTTTTTGAAAAAACAAGTCTGTTACTTGTGATGCGGAATAACCAGAAGGAATGACAAAGAAGTGAGCAAATTTTGTCAACCGAGCTACTACCACGTATAAGCAATCTCGTCCCCAAACCTTGAGTAAACGTATAATGAAGTCCATCGAGATGCTCCAGTATAGGTAATGGCTGAAGTAACCTTGTCGATGAGTGTGTTCAATTTTATTCTGTTGGCACATATTGTTCTTTTGGACATGCTGTATTCATCTTCCTTGAGGCCATTCCAGGAGAACCTCTCTCTAATTTGTCTGTAAGTTTTCAAGAAACCCTGATGCCCTTATGTGGTGAATCATGCGATGCTTGTAAAACCTTTTTCTTTAAAGTTGATTCTGGAACTAGGTATATCCTATTCTTGTAGTAAATGATGTCATCGATCACCTTGTACTTGTCATCCTGTATTTGTCTGTCTAATAACTCACAAGTAAATTTATTTTTTGAATATTCAACCAGGAGATGAGACCTCTAGTCGGTAGATATACTCATGAGTGATAAAGAGGTTGGTTGTCTCGATAATGCATCTGCTACAACATTGTTTTTCCCTTAACATATTCTATTTCAAAGTCATATGCCTGTACTTTGCTGACCTGTTTTTGTTGTCGTTCATTCAACTCCTTTTGTTCTAAGAAGGATTTGAGGCTGTTCTGATCTATCTTAATTTTAAAACTGCTTCCTACCAAATACTACCTTTATTTTGTTAAGGTGTGTAAGATCGCTAGCATTTCCTTCTCATATATAGAGTAGTGGTGTTCATAATCTTTAAGTTTTCTGCTTTCAAAGGAGATCGGGTGATAGCTCTGTATCAATACTGCCCCTATTCCCTCTCTTGAAGCATCACACTCTACTACAAATGGCTGAGTGAAATCAGGCAATGCCAAAATGGGACATGAACTCATAATTTTTTTCATCTTTTCAAAGGACTGTTGTGCCCCTCCTATCCAGCTGAATGCCCCTTTCTTTGTAAGATCTATGAAGGGTGTTTCAATTGAGAAAACCCTTTGACATACCTCCTGTAATAAGTGCAAAGGCCCAAAAATTCCTTCAATTCTGTTACATTTTTTGGTGTAGGCCAATCCAAGATAGCTCTTTTTTTTCCATATGAACCGGTACTCTATTTGTGCTTATTACATGGCCTAGATATAACATTTCTTGCATACCAAACTCACATTTAGACATTTTGGCGTAAAGGGATTGTTCTTCCATAATTGCCAATACCACATCTAGGTGTCTCAAATGTTCCTTCCATGTTTTACTGTAAATTAAAATGTCATCAAAGAATAGAAGTAAAAACTTCCGCAACTGAGCCTTGAAGGTGTGGTTCATGCAAGATTGAAAAGTTGTTGGTGCGTTGGTGAGTCCAAAAGGCATAACTAAGAACTCATAATGATCAAAGTGGCAACGAAAAGCTGTCTTTGCAATATTTTGATCCCATACTCGGATCTGACGATACCCTAATCGGAGATCAATTTTTCAGAAGTACTTCATCCCCTGTAACTCATCCATTAACTCATCAACTCTGGGAGTGGGGTACCTATTTTTTATAGTTTTCTTGTTAAGGGCCCTGTAATCGATACACATCCATAAGGTGCCATCTTTCTTTTTTACCAACACTATTGATGATGCAAATGGGCTAAAACTTGGTCATATGTAACCTAACTCCAACAATTCCTTAATTGTTTTTTCTATCTCATCTTTGTACCTTTTGGGGTGCCTGTATGGAGTGGTGATCACTGCCTATGTTCCCCCCTCTAACTCAATCATGTGCTTGAACCCTTTGTCTCGCGGTCGACCTCCTGGAAGATCTCTAAATACTCTCTTATGTTTCTGTAGCAATGCCTGTATATCTACTAGATGTTGGGTGTTGTTATTTGGACATTTCTGAAAAGTGACAAAACATTTGGCTTACCACTCTATGTCTCCCTGTTTGAGTACGACCTCCATCCTCTGTGATGATACTGGCATGGGGGGATAAGTGTTCATGCCCCTCAAGACCACCCCTTTTCCATCCTATCCCTGGAATTCCATTTCCATTGTCCTATAATCCGTAGTATAATTCCCTATAGAATAGAGCCATTGAACCCCTGATACTACATTTGTATCTTCTACATTTACCACATAAAATGAGTCAGTCATATTATAGTTTGCCATTGTGACATTTAGTTTGGGAATCCAATGGTTCAATTTCATGTTGTTATTTCCTGCTACTGCTACTGTGAACCCTTCAAATTCCTCTGTTTGAGTACCCCGCCTAGCCACCCATGCTACATATATAAAATTGTGCGTTGTCCCACCATCAATTAACACACCTACCTTGTGGCCCTGTACTACTCCCCTAACTCGAAGAGTAGGAAATCTGGGTACTCCAGATAATGTAGCAATACCTCCACCCTGTGACTCTCCCTAAAGTGACTCCTCCTTTGTTGTTCTAAGCTCCTTGGCTATTCCCTGTTCAGGCTCATCCTCGTCCTCTTCACTATCTGAGTAGACTTCTATATAGTGAGCTTTCGCTTTCCCTACGCACCTATGACCTGGAATCCATGGTTCTTAACAAGTGAAGCACAATTTCTTCCTTCTGAGTTCCTTCCTAGTGTCATCATCCACCCAATTTTTCTTCGACCACTCTTACTCGAAGGGTTTCTTGTCTTTGTCTTTAAGTGGGAAATTTATCTTAACATGGAACCTATTCTTGGGAACTGAATCTTGTAGGTCTCGGGTTCTACTGATGGCATGCTATAAAGTAGATGGTTTGTAGGCTTTCACCCACCCACGTAAAGGCTCAGTCAAAGCTTCTGTAAATAACATAACTAACCTGCTCTCGGATACATACGTCACCATAACTGCCACTCTCTGAAACTTTGATATGAAGGCCTCTACACTGGCAGACTGTTTGAGTTGTGCTAGCTCTCTGAAATGTATCTTTGGGTCCCTCTTATCAAATCGCTCCATGAGCCTTGTTGCCCACCTATTTCAACTAGGTGGCAACCTCATGTACATTGAAGATGTATATTCTGTGCAGTTTGTACCATGGAAAAATCCTGGATTTTTCACTCAGCAGGGCAATTATGCCCCTTTTGTACACGAAATGTCTGCTCCCCTGCGTGGGATAATTAATGTAACTTTATATGTCATCATGGGTCATTCCTCTAAGGATGTCACCATGGACTTTATTATCAGGAAAGTCCTCTTCACCGAGTGTTTTTTTCCCCTTCCAGTGAATTTTGTTAATTAACAATTTTAATTGGTTGGGTTTTTCACTCACAAATCCTCCAAAGTGATGAATTGGCGTTCTGATAATCAAGCCCATGAGGTGGCTAAGGTTTCAAGTTGTTGTCCATGACCATGCTAGCCATATCTTGTAGTCTTGCGGAATTTCGTTAGGATTTTAATTTTATTTTGATTTTTTCTTAATTAATTAACTTTACCATTTGGTGGTTAATTAATTAAGTTTCGATGTAATAATGTAATTTCTTGAACCTTGGCATTTTGTAATAGGGGCTATGAATGCAAATGAAAAAGCTATGACACCCCCTAAGCCATTGGTTCAAATCTCATGTCATTCTGACAAGGGGTTAAGAAGTTAGACCAATTTTGGTTAAGACAAGGTATTTTTTCCCAGGAAATTAATTTAATTTCCAAAGGTGAAAAATTAAATTATTTGATTTTGAAGGAAAAAAATCAAATAAGGCCATGGTAATTAAGCTTGGGAGGTGGCTAATCATAGTTAATTTTTATTTAAATAAACCCCCCCATGGTCAAAATAAATTTTTGAAGATTTCCCAAGTGGGGTGCTCCTCTTGTTTTAATAAAAGATAAAAATTAAAAAATTAAAGATCAAAAATTAAAAAATTAAAAAATAAAATATTAAATAGAAAATTAAAAATTAAAAAATAAAAAGATAAAAATAAAAAATATAAGAGTAAAACTTGAAAATAAAATATTAAAAGATTAAAAATAAAAAGATAAAAATAAAAAGTAAAAGATAAAATAAAAGATTAAAAGATTTAAAGATAAAATTAAAGATAAAATTAAAAATAATAAAATTAAAAATTGAGTCAAAGGAGGCCCCACTTGAGTCATGGAAACCCTAGATCTAAGGGTTAAGCTTTATTGTTGCATGAATCTATCTTTTTTACCATTGATTTGAAAAGGCACCCTTGCTTATGATTGGTGAATGGCTTACAAAGTCAACAAATCTAGATCTAGTGGTGGAGATCTAGATCTAGATGTAATCTTGGCCGTTGATCTTCAAGGGGTTGAGGTTGCTCCTCAACTATATAATGAGGGTCTCACTCCCTCATTTGATAACTTTTCTCATGCTATTGTTATGCTGCTGAAATATTTCCTTATTCTCCTCTCATATTCTTTCAAACATTTGGCCCAAGCCTCTTGCTATTGTTGTATTGAATCTTGCTCTAGTTGGGCTATAATAGAAGAAAGCTTTGGAGGGATATTGTGCCGTCATTCTACATTTCATACATCTTTTGGTGAGGTAACTTGCATATGTATTTATTTGATTTGCATTTGTATTAGCTTAGATAGCTCTCCACAAAGTATTTTGTGGAGGGATTTGTAAGTAAAAGTATTTCTGCTTCCATTTGTGAGTTTTTAATAAGATTTATCAAAGTATTTTGGTAGATTTATTGAGTACTCACCTCTTTGCTTACATTTTGCAGCTCTCTCATAAGTTTATTTACAGGTTTTCCAAGCCAAGGACATCTCTCCAAGGGTTTCTTTTTTCAAAATTTCATTTCGGCCATTTTTATTTTTCCTTCCTAAAACTGGGTTTTATTCACTGTATAGTGAATATAACCCTTGTTTTAGGGCTTTCATCCATTATATATTAGTATAAAGCTTTAAATCTGTTGTTTATATGTCATTTTCAGCCCAAAAACGTTCATTTTTAACAACTAAAATTTCTGTTTTTCCAAATTTTTAAGTTCAGTTTTTTTTATATAAAATTTTTGGGTTTTACAATAATCTGTGCTAACTTTCTGATTCAGTTTTCTGCAGTAATTTCTAGCAAGTAAAGTTGCTGGGTTTTTGCAGGTTTATGCACAAAAGAGGGGGTTATGCCGCCCAAAATTGCCTAGAAAAAACCCAGAAAACGTTTTGGTCCAAAAGGGACCCAAAAACCACTTCTTCTCTTCTCTTCTAAAGGATTGTAAACCTCAAAAGAGAAGTTCTCTTTGGGGTATTATCTGCTGTAAATCTGTATATGAGTAGTGTAGAGATAGCTTAGAAACTAGTTGTTTAGATTTATGCAAGTTTATTTTTTGTTCACCCACTTTCCCTTGAGGGATTGAAGTGAGGTTAGGATAACTAGTTTTATTTTCTGTTCACCCACTATCTCTGTGATAGACCACCATCTCTGTCACAGAGATTGTTGTGTGGTTAGGATACTGTTTTAGCTAGTTGTATTTTCCTTTCAAGTTTTATTTTTTGTTAAAGGGGTAATCATACAACCCACCTATCCGGTGTATCCTCTACCCACTTGTCATCTCCCTTTAGGGACTTCAAGTTGGGTATGAAAAGCAGGAGAAGTGGGGGCTTAGTTTAATTAGGACAACATTCTTTTTTCTGTTACAAACCCTCACACTTTATTTTTTCAGTCCAAGATCAAGTACCAGCACCTCCCATAAGGGATACCGCTTGGTTGATCTTGTTGATAATATAAAATTAACCTTGCATGCTAATCACCAAGATTAAAATTTACCTTTAAAATTAACCAACAAACACTTCACTAGCCCCTGTTCCTCTACTCGGTTATCACCCTTCGGGGTACTCGTGAGATACGACAGGGGATAGAGGAGTTCTAGTTTAATAGGCATCCATCTAGCTGTTTTTCCTGTTGATTAAAAACAGTGACTCGGAGGCGACTTGGGGTAGAAGACCGTGGGGGGTCTCTAGGCGTTCTACGTCCTCCTTGTTGAGCACCGGGCCATTGGGGTTTGACCTGGGAGCTACGGGTGGGCTTTGCTCCCACTTTGTTGAGCGCACCAGCATTTCTTCTTTGACTTGAGAAATACTAGATTGGGGTAGTCACACCACCGGTTCGGAAACTAAACTTCAAGAGGAAAAACTCTAATAAAATTTATTAAAATTTACAAGAGACATTGCAAAATGTCCTACAGACACAGGTCACTGCTATTTATCTTTGCCTTGCTGTTCAAGGTTTTTACTGCAAGCATTTTCACATTTTATTTCACTGCAAGCTTTTCACTTTTCAGTTACAAGTATTTCCTTTCAGTTTCGCAAACTCTTGTGGTGGCATCTTTAATTCATTTGATTAAATAATCACATTGTTTAGTAATCTGTAGATCTTGTGTAACACAATTGATTCATTTCGTTTCAATATTTTTTGGGTAATAGCTTAATAATTGTTCCATTTATGCAATCTGTTCATAACACCTAAACTGTGGGTTAATTAACTTAGATTTCAATTTCATTTGTAAATTTGTAAAGTTGTAATTTATCCTTAGACTCCATTTGTTAATAGGCACTAGTCTTCATTTATCTCAAGGTCTGCTTGTCATTAAAAGGAAATTTTTGCATTTGCATGATGCTTGTCATTCCTTAGGTAATATAAAGTCTTAGCCTCACAAATCTTAATAAAAGATCCCTTTAACTAATAGTTAATAAACTTAGGAATATTTTCCTGTAGGGACTACCCCCCTTGGCTCTGTTGGGATCTTGCCTAAACGGAGGAGTTGGTAGACTGTGGTGACAGTGGTCCCCAGCTCTCGCTTGCCCCCAAGGACACACATAGCAGGTTGTGACTTTCCTGTTCCTTAAAGTGTGAATTATGCGGCAACATCTTTGGCGCCGTTGCCGGGGACAAGTCTTTTGTCCTTGGTCTTGACATTAATTAAATAATTTTAGATCTAATTCTTTAATTCTTCGATTTAATTCGTTTTTAAAGTGTTAATAAATTTTTTGAAATAACCTTAAATTTTTTTTTCTTTCTTTTACCCATATTGGAAGTTTACTTGTTCTTCAAGTGGCGACTCCACTTCAAAATATATAGTAAGGTATTCTACCTGGAGCCCTTTGGTTTGCTTAGCTCCCTCTTAGATCCTGAAAAGGTGTTTAGAGGAAGTTAAACAAACTTGCTCCCTTTAGAATCTTTACAAGTCTTGGAGAAGAAGCCAATTTCTAATATGCCTTTGTTGTTTGTCTAAGTAAACCAACCTGAACAATGAATAATTATTATAGACCATGTGATTTCTCTAAAATTGTTGGTTACCCTCATGAAGTTCCAGAGAAAGCTATAGATAAGTTGCCTTCTTTTCAAGGAGACAATGTTACAAGTGCTAAAGCCCACATCAGAAATTTCAATTTATGTATTGCAAGATGGTGTATGGCACACAACCATGAGGATGTGAAGATGAAACTCTTTGTTTTGTCCTTAGAGGAAGAGGCCATTGATTGGTTTATGGAACATGATGATAACACGTTTAAAGACCTTAAGGGAATCCTTGAAGCTTTTAATGATAAATGGGGAGATAAGAGGGATCACCATTCCTTGTTAACTGCTTTGCACTCTAGCCATAAGGAAGATAATGAAACAGTGGAAGGATTTAACAGAAGATTTAATGAATTGGTTAAGAGTCTTCCTCAAGATATTAAGCCTCCTGAAAAGGCCATCTTAATTTTCTACGTTCAAGCTTTTGAAGGGGAAATGAGATACCAGCTAAGGGATAAAGAGCCTAAAAATGTTAGGGAGGCACAAGACAAAGCTATTAAAATAGATAAGAATATGCAAGATTCGGGGAAATCAAATGTTCTTGGGTTTTCAAAGGAAGTTAAGAAAGTTCAAAACCAAGAACCCCAAAGTGACTCTATCAAAGAGCTCGCCCGATTGATTAAGCAAATGGAAGAAGTCTATATTAATCAATTATCAGCTATGCATAATAAGATAGTTGCCATGGAAAAAGATAAAGGTAATAATCATAAGCCAAATGATAGATGGCAAAAAGGTCTCCCTAAAGGACCCCCTTATCAAGAACAAGAAAGACCTCCAGAGCCTATGGAAGCAAACAATTGGTTTGATGATCCAGTAATCCCTTACTGTAGGGCTTGTGATGATTCACATGAGGAAGGGACTTGTCCCATTTTCTTTCAGATTATAAAGAAAAAGTTAGCAACTAGAGAAAGAATGGAACAAGTTAACATGGTTGGTCATGAATGTGTGTTTGACAATAATGAGGATTTGTTGGAATCAGTAGAAGATAGAAAGGACATGGTTTGCATGACTAGAAATATGGACAAAGTAGAAGAAACATGTGACCATGAACTTACCCCTAAACAAAGTGTATTTTCAAGTAATAATTTGAGTATAGATTTAGAGGGTTGGATCAATAAAGTAAAGGTATCAGTTCCTGTAGCAGAGAATGTAAAGGTTCCAGCCCAAAAGGATAAGCCACCCAAGGCTTTAGTAAGTTCCACTCAAGTCAGTAAAGTGTCAGATCATTTTCAAAATGTTATAGAAGAACAGACAGTCGAGGCATGCCATAATGAATCAGTGCTTTTTCAGAATGTGGACAGTGTGCATAGTGTAAAGGATCATGTTATTTTTGTTAGCTTCCCAGAAAATATAAAGGATGGAATCAAAATAAAGGAAATAAATGAAGTTAATAAAATATGGCATGAGCAGTTTTTTGATAGTGTGGACTTTTGGCAAATTTTCAAAGATGTGAGGCACTATCAAAGTCACAAGAAACAGGAAAGGGTCAAACGAGCAACAAATCAGGTTTTTCTTCAAAAAGATAAATACTTAGTGTCCTAAGGGATACTTAGGACACTTTCTGTAATGTATCTCTAACCCTTTTCCTTGCATTCTTTTAACAACTTTGTATTATTTCATTCTTTGAAATTGTTTATGCATATATGTATGATCATTGTGTAGTCATTTCATTTATTAATTATTGATTATTTATTGGTTTCTACATGAGGACTTATGTTGGTTATTGGTGAGAATTTGTGGTTGCAGAGTCTGGAGTTCTCATATGCTCTCCGATGATCGAACACACGTCCCCAAGTTGGAGCCAAATGTTGCCCACCTATTTCAACTAGGTGGCAACCTCATGTACATTGAAGATGTATATTCTGTGCAGTTTGTACCATGGAAAAATCCTAGGGATTTTTCACTCAGCAGGGCAATTATGCCCCTTTTGTACACGAAATGTCCGCTCCCCTGCGTGGGATAATTAGTGTAACTTTATATGTCATCATGGTTCATTTCTTTAAGGATGTCCCCATGAACTTTATTATCAGGGAAGTCCTCTTCACCAAGTGTTTTTCCCCCTTCCAGTTGATTTTGTTAATTAACAATTTTAATTGGTTGGGTTTTTCACTCACAAATCCTCCAAAGTGGTGAATTGGCGTTCTGATAATCAAGCCCATGAGGTGGCTAAGGTTTCAAGTTGTTGTCCATGACCATGCTAGCCATATCTTGTAGTCTTGCGGAATTTCGTTGGGATTTTAATTTTATTTTGATTTTTTCCTAATTAATTAACTTTACCATTTGGTGGTTAATTAATTAAGTTTTGATGTAATAATGTAATTTCTTGAACCTTGGCATTTTGTAATAGGGGCTATGAATGCAAATGAAAAATTTATGACACCCTCTAAGCCATTGGTTCAAGTCTCATGTCATTCTGACAAGGGGTTAAAAAGTTAGACCAATTTTGGTTAAGACAAGGTATTTTTTCCCAGGAGATTAATTTAATTTCCAAAGGTGAAAAATTAAATTATTTGATTTTGAAGGAAAAAATCAAATAAGGCCATGGTAATTAAGTTTGGGAGGTGGCTAATCATAGTTAATTTTTATTTAAATAAACCCCCCCATGGTCAAAATAAATTTTTGAAGATTTCCCAAGTGGGGTGCTCCTCTTGTCTTAACAAAAGATAAAAATTAAAAAATAAAAATTAAAAAATTAAATATCAAAAATTAAAAAATTAAAAAATAAAATATTAAAAAATAAAAAGATAAAAATAAAAAATATAGGAGTAAAACTTGAAAATAAAAGATTAAAAGATTTTAAAAAAAAAGATAAAAAAAAAAGTAAAGATTAAAAGATTTAAAGATAAAATTAAAAATAATAAAATTAAAAATTGAGTCAAAGGAGGCCCCACTTGAGTCATGGAAACCCTAGATCTAAGGGTTAAACTTTATTGTGACATGGATCTATCTTTTTGACCATTGATTTGAAAATGCACCCTTGCTTATGATTGGTGGATGGCTTGCAAAATCAACAAGCCTAAATCTAGTGGTGGAGATCTAATCTACATCTAGATCTAATCTTGGCCGTTGATCTTCAAGGGGTTGGGGTTGCTCCTCAACTATATAATGAGGGTCTTACTCCCTCATTTGATAACTTCTCTCATGCTATTGTTATGCTGCTGAAATCTTTCCTTATTCTCCTCTCATATTCTTTCAAACATTTGGCCCAAGCCTCTTGCTATTGTTGTATTGAATCTTGCCCTAGTTGGGCTATAATAGAAGAAAGCTTTGGAGGGATATTGTGCCGTCATTCTACATTTCATACATCTTTTGGTGAGGTAACTTGCATATGTACTTATTTGATTTGCATTTGTATTAGTTTAGATAGCTCTCTACAAAGTATTTTGTGGAGGGATTTGTAAGTAGAAGTATTTCTGCTTCCATTTGTGAGTTTTTAATAAGATTTATCAAAGTATTTTGGTAGATTTATTGGGTACTCACCTCTTCGCTTACATTTTGCAGCTCTCTCATAAGTTTATTTACAGGTTTTCCAAGCCAAACACATCTCTCCAAGGGTTTCTTTTTTCAAAATTTCATTTCGGCCATTTTTTTTTCCTTCCTAAAACTGGGTTTTATTCACTGTATAGTGAATATAACCCTTGTTTTAGGGTTTTCATCCATTATATATTAGTATAAAGCTTTAAATCTGTTGTTTATATGTCATTTTCAGCCCAAAAACGTTCATTTTTAACCACTAAATTTTCTGTTTTTCCAAATTTTTAAGTTCAGTTTTTTTTATATAAAATTTCTGGGTTTTACAATAATCTGTGCTAACTTTCTGATTCAGTTTTCTGCAGTAATTTCCAGCAAGTAAAGTTGCTGGTTTTTTGCAGGTTTATGCACAGAAGAGGGGGTTATGCCGCCCAAAATTGCTTAGAAAAAAACCAGAAAAAGTTTTGGTCCAAAAGCGACCCAAAAACCACTTCTTCTCTTCTCTTCTAAAGGATTGTAAACCCCAAAAGAGAAGTTCTCTTTGGGGTATTCTCTGCTGTAAATCTGTATATGAGTAGTGTAGAGATAGCTTAGAAACTAGTTGTTTAGATTTATGCAAGTTTATTTTTTGTTCACCCACCTTCCCTTAAGGGATTGAAGTGAGGTTAGGATAACTAGTTTTATTTTCTGTTCACCCACTATCTCTGTGACAGACCACCATCTCTGTCACAGAGATTGTTGTGTGGTTAGGATACTGTTTTAGCTAGTTGTATTTTTCTTTCAAGTTTTATTTTCTGTTAAAGGGGTAATCATACAACCCACCTATCCGGTGTATCCTCTACCCACTTGTCATCTCCCTTTAGGGACTTCAAGTTGGGTATGAAAAGCAGGAGAAGTGGGGGCTTAGTTTAATTAGGACACCATTCTTTTTTCTGTTACAAACCCTCACACTTTATTTTTTCAGTCCAAGATCAAGTACCAGCACCTCCCATAAGGGATACCGCTTGGTTGATCTTGTTGATAATATAAAATTAACCTTGCATGCTAATCACCAAGATTAAAATTTACCCTTAAAATTAACCAACAAACACTTCACTAGCCCCTGTTCCTCTACTCGATTATCACCCTTCGGGGTACTCGCGAGATACGACAGGGGATAGAGGAGTTCTAGTTTAATAGGCATCCATCTAGCTGTTTTTCCTGTTGATTAAAAATAGTGACTCGGAGGCGACTTGGGGTAGAAGACCGTGGGGGGTCTCTAGGAGTTCTACGTCCTCCTTGTTGAGCACCGGGCCATTGGGGTTTGACCTGGGAGCTACGAGTGGGCTTTGCTCCCACTTTGTTGAGCGCAACAACATTCCTTCTTTGACTTGAGAAATACTAGATTGGGGTAGTCACACCACCGGTTCGAAAACTAAACTTCAAGAGAAAAAACTCTAATAAAATTTATTAAAATTTACAAGAGACATTGCAAAACGTCCCACAAACACAGGTCACTGCTATTTATCTTTGCCTTGCTGTTCAAGGTTTTTACTGCAAGCATTTTCACATTTTATTTCACTGCAAGCTTTTCACTTTTCAGTTACAAGTAATTCCTTTCAGTTTCGCAAACTCTTGTGGTGGCATCTTTAATTCATTTGATTAAGTAATCACATTGTCTAGTAATCTGTAGATCTTGTGTAACACAATTGATTCATTTCGTTTCAATATTTTTTGGGTAATAGCTTAATAATTGTTCCATTTATGCAATCTGTTCATAACACCTAAACTGTGGGTTAATCAACTTAGATTTCAATTTCATTTGTAAATTTGTAAAGTTGTAATTTATCCTTAGACTCCATTTGTTAATAGGCACTAGTCTTCATTTATCTCAAGGTTTGCTTGTCATTAAAAGGAAATCTTTGCATTTGCATGATGCTTGTCATTCCTTAGGTAATATAAAGTCTTAGCCTCACAAATCTTAATAAAAGATCCCTTTAACTAATAGTTAATAAACTTAGGAATATTTTCCTGTAGGGACTACCCCCCTTGGCTCTGTTGGGATCTTGCCTAAACGGAGGAGTTGGTAGACTGTGGTGACAGTGGTCCCCAGCTCTCGCTTGCCCCCAAGGACACACATAGCAGGTTTTGACTTTCCTGTTCCTTAAAGTGTGAATTAGGCGGCAACAAGCCTCTGTGTGAAATCACTGTATGAAGTGATGGTGTTGTGACCCAGTGTCACTAACCCATGGTACCGCCATTCATGAGCCTCACTGTCCAGATGTAAGGTAACCAATTTAATGGCATCGGTATGTCATAGGGTTTAGTTGGAAATAACTATCCAGTTTCTGAACCCATATTCTCATTGAACAACCGCGAGATCTTCCAAAATTAGGAATGGTCAACTTGCCTAGGGTTTTCTGTAATTCATAGTTTTGAGTAAACCCTCTGTTAAAGTTCCTTGGCCGGTTCCTGCTTTTCATATTGCAGAAGTCTGAGAATGACATAGCTGAATGGAACTCATCTCCCAAATCCCTGTATTCCTATAGATAAACCCCAAATGGTTCACTAGGTTCGGCTGGCATGACTGGTCTTGCAATGGCATTTTCCAAAAATCGAGGCATAACAGGTCTGGAAGGTTTATTGTATATGTGAGGAGTGTTCTGCATATGAGTGTAGGCATGTTTCCCGCTACTACTAGTGGATCCTCCATCTCCTGGTGAAATTGGTAGACTGTTTTGGCTTAAGAACCAACCTGTTTATAGAATGTAACACCTCTTTCTGTCCCTTAGCTAAGTCATTTAAGGTGCTAACCAGGCTCTGGAATTCCATTTTGTCTTCATCTTCGCCTGTTCCCTTTCCTCTATCAAAGTGTATCCCTGTTGGGTCCATGTTTGAATCTGTGTCTTCCAATTTGATCTCTTCAAATTCCAGATCCTTTGTGTACCTTCCCTTCTTCTATTGGTCACAAAATAGTTTCATCTGGATTTATTTATTGTTCATGTTCAAGCCCAAGCCTAGCAAGGAACATGCTCTGATACCACTGTAATATCCCAATTGATATTCTACCCCTGGAATGATGATATATTTGTAGTTTATGTGTTTCAGGTGTGTTTGAGAAATAATTGATTTTGCATGTAAAATAGGTTACGTGCCAAAAAACCCTAAATATGATATATATGGAGATAAAATAGGAAATAGGACTCAGTGAGATTTTAGAAACATACCAATATTTATAGTTGTGAAGAGTCTTTAGTATAAAAAAGACATGCATGCCATGCAAGAGTTATAATCTCAAAAACGTGTTGTTGCTCCCAGGTGGTTCGCCCATGCAAGAAAACATTCCTTCTCTGACTGATGATTGTCTTGTAGCTGCTTCAATACTTGACGGATGATGTTGAGACTTTCTAGATCTGGTAGCATGGTCTTTTTGAAGATTCTAGTGGACACATGGAACAATTTAACTCCCTTCTTGGCAGCTAGCGAATTGTTTTCCTCTGAATGGGTGACGCCCTCCCTCTTCCACGTTTCTGCTAGTATCTGCTCTGGATGTGCAAAAGATGTCCTGATCATCAACCAGTAGAATAATATGACTCTTTCGAAGAGAATGATAGTGACATGCGGAAGAATTAATGAGTCTATGGGTTAGAGTGAATTGTTCTTCGTGTCTCCAGCTATTTCCCAGCAGCAAAACGTGACTCCTATAATATTGTCCTTCTCTCTATGCTAGATCTCTACAGAAGAATGAAATATTGAGAAGAGCTAATGATAGGTCTGAGTGATCTATCTAGAAGTGATTACGGAAGATAGATTTCACTGCTAAAAACACATGTTAGCTAATGGCTCACGCCCTCAACCCCAACTTGTTGTTGTTGCTTACGAAACCAATCTCAAAGATGAATAATAACAGTAGATGCCTTTTTGGTTTGACATATCTTCTTATATAGATTTTAGGGTTTGCATATAACTCCTAGGGTTTGCATGACTTTACTTTTGCATGCATGCAAAGCCTAATTACTCATTGACTTATGTAATATGAAATAAAGCTTGGATGCTTTGCATGCGTTTTGATATCTGCTCTGATGGCCTTTTCTAATATACTGATGACCTACTAATACTGAAGAGATGTTCTTTTTTGTTCCATGTATTAAATGTCCTTAGTAAATTCCCTTTTCTTGATACTCGCTCGAACCTATGGGAACTAAATAGGTTAACGAGTGTCTTAAATGCTTATTTAGAAGAGAACATTACAACCTAGAGGACGGTAATTGACATCTTTAAAGATTTGGATCAAGATGCTTGTATATGAGAAAGGGATTTGAGAAGGGAATCTGGCGAATGAAGGTTTGCGCATAAAGACCTGGGATATGTCACAAGAAAAGTGTGAGAAAAATGGAGCAGAGTAAGTTGAGATGTTTCCTGGTGATGGCAAGGCTGAGCTAGAAAGTGGGTTCCTGAGGAGTGGAAGAATATTTCGGTCGGGAAAGAGAAGAAGGACTGTGACGAGAAGGGAAGTTGCTGTACAACCAAAGGAGAGGACTACACATTGGCGTCGCACTTCGACAAAGGTTCTTGTGATGAGGAAGAGGACTACTAGCCTATATCTGAAAAGGAAGAAGAAGCTCCAGATCCAGAGTATGGATATGACATACCCACGACCTCATGTACATATCCAGAGGCAAGATCTAGAGACTAATCACCAACTAGCCTAATCTTTCATACAACATTACCAAGAACAAATATAATCGCTGGGAATGATATAAAGTTGTCGATATTAAATGGAAAGGGTGTAGAAGACCCCGAGCAACATTGGTTTCTATGCGAAGCCATGTGGACCGTGCGATAGGTCCAAGATGAAGCCATCAAGAAGGCTTAGATGATCACAATCCTTAGGGGTCGTGCATTGGATTAGTACATGAAATTCTCTGTGGTGCCGACAAGAATCCCACAAAAGACATTAGCTCATATCCGAGTAGGACTAATAGACAAGTTCATAAAGCCCAAATTTGAGTCGCAGTGTATTACAGAGATAAAAGAATTAAGCAATTGCCTACAAAGTCTGTTTGGGACTTTGACCAAAGATTCAAGACCCTGATGGTTGAAGATATTTCAAAACCCCAACCCGCTTCCAGTTTCATTTTTTCATTGTTTAATGCCTGTTGTCCGCCGATTGCACACCAGCAGCAGAAATCAATTAAAAGTTGTCTCCTCACTCGAGAAAGTGGGAGAGGTGTGACCTTGGGGGCAAGCACAGAGCTAGGTACTGTTACCTACTCCTAGCTCCTCCGTTTAGGCTAACTCCTAATGAAGCCAAAGGGGGTAGTCCCTAACAAAGAGTTTTCTATGGCTCAATGTTTAAGTTAAGTTTTGGATGTTTTGGATGTGGATGGGTGTTGCTTAAGAGTTATTGTGATTTAAAATGATTAATATTGAGGGGATGATGATTAATCAAAGCAATCTACGTTGCTATAAGAGATCACACAGATAAGCAAAGATTCCAGACTTATAGCTTAAGCATTCAAATATAATCAATTGAAATGGACCATAGACAGTTGATCAAGATAGAAAATGAATCAAATATAACAAAGGACCAGTGCCTTATGGAGTCAAATAAATGCGTGAAATAAAATCTAGGAATTAAGCTAGTGAGTATTGGGTTTTGCAAGTGCTCTTGGTAGATTTTAAGAGTTTTTAATAGTGGTCTTGCTTACGGTAGTTGGATGTCCTAACTGGAAATACCTTCAGTGGCTCCGTTCGAAGACATGACGGACCTGTCTGGGATCACAGGTAAGTGTTCAATAACTTAACTACCTATGCCCAGATTGGGTAGCCTGGCACCCAATCTTGGAATTTGCCCACATACCTCGGTACTTAAACGAAACAACGCCGGTGCGTTGGTTATTTAGGAAAAGTTTTAATTAAGTTACTCTTGTAGGGTTTAAAGATCCAGTGCCATTTCTGGGTATTCCGATCAGAGATCAGTCAGAGCATACTCCAGCAAGGAGGGAAGGGAGTTAATTAATTAAAGGGGTGTGTGTGTTGAAGATTTTATTAAGTTAATTAATTAGACTTTTTGACAAAGAGCGCTCTTGACCTTGCCTTATGACGAAGGTTCAAGAGTCTTATCTAATATAGATGAGACTAATGCAAGGATGATGCAAATACTAAGATGCTCCCCGATAGAGAGTGTTCTTGACTTGTTTTTCTGCAAGTTCAAGAGTCTTACTTAAGAGTTAATTGATTAAACAAATGTGAACAAGAAGCTAAGACGAGTTATTAAACTCTCCGGCAGAGAGTACTCTTGATCCACCTTATGGTGTGATTCAAGAGATTTAAGCAATTGATTTACTTAGAAAGATAAACAATTTAAAATAGAATAATCACCTTAATTAATTAATTAAATGTGATGGATTAACAATTATTCTAAGAATAAGATGCAAATAATGATGAAGACGAGCAGATCTAACCTAAGCATACACAAGTAAACACAACACAAGACTCCCCAAATGGGGGAGGATGAGTGTGGGGACTTAAAAACCCCACTCAAACACAAGATCTTTGTTAAAATTTATACAATGTGCTTTAAGGATTTTAATCCTTGAAAGGACTTTTCAAATGAAAGCAAAAAACTCTACTAATATTAGGACTTGTGTAAAAAGGAGAGTGCTTTTACTTTTACTTGAAGATCTTTCTGAAACCTGTGAAAAGGGAAAAGAGAAGAAGTTTGAATGAGAGCCAAAAGAGCAAAGGGAAAGAGGGCTGAAATAAAAGAAGATGAGGAAAGGAAGGCAAAAAAACAAAGAGAACGTCAAAACCAAAGAAAGGGAGGGATAGGACAGCCAACTATGAAGCTAAAGGAGGACAAAAATTGAAGAAAATGGGGTAGTGAAAGAGAAAACAAATGGCTGTCATAAAAAATACAAAACAGGGCAGTGAACAAAAAGTGGAAGAAAAGGCCAATAACAAGGTTGAAGAAGGCCCAAAAACTAGGGCAAAAAGAGGCAAAAAGGGAAGGAAGACGAGGGCACACTAGGGCTGTCCAAAATGAAGAAAAGGGATGGTAAAAGAGAGAAAAAATGGGGCAGCGATGAAGAAAAAGTGAAAAAAGGCAAACAAGTCAAGGAGGAAAGGGGCTAGCAAGCAAGAAAACAAAAGAAGTCAAGGAGCAAAGGGAGAACTAGAGGAAATAAGTTCGGTAACCAAGAAAGTATTTAAATTTATGAATGGAACCCAAGAGAGAGAGTTAGACTCCCAACTTTCTTTTTGTATTTTGAAGAAGAAGATCTCTGTAGGTCCTGCAATGGAAGTGTTAGGTCAAAAATGTTGCTTGAAGCCTAGGATAGAAGCAGCTGAGCTCACACCCTTCTTCAACCAATGAAGCCTGAAAACACACTACAACTTAACACAAAATGTGAGATCAAAATATATGCTAGTATGCTAAGAAAATTGTATTATGATCAACATTACGTATATATTGATTACTCATGTCCATCAAAATTACTAATCTACTTCGCATAAACAATCAAGTTGAACTACAAATGATTGTTCTACTGTGCCAACAATAGCCCTCTTGAGCTAACAAATAAACAGTTTAATCTCACATAAGCATTAAGGAAATAGGATTTAGAGACATTATCGCCTGAACCAATTGCAAAGAACTACCACATCCAAGAGCTCATGGACCTCCAAAGTCTGATCTTTATAAACAAATTAAAGCAAATGCTTGATACAATTTTCTTAGAGTAACTCTGCTACAAAAGTCCATCCAAATAGAGTTGAAGGAGCCTCTATTTATACAATGAGAGAGTGCTAAAACCCTAAAACCAAACCTCATAACCTAACCGGCCTGGCCACAAACAGAGAAACCAAACCTAAGACGGAGAGCTGGGAGTGAGGGGAGGCTTCCACCTAGGCAAGGCGCCCCCACTCCAACCCTGAACAACCAAATCAAGCCACAGATGAGGCCACACATGTGGAAGGCGCCCTCAGGAGAGAGAGAGGCGTGAGCTATGAAGGAGACGTCTGGTGATGTAGGTAAACCACTTTTTAGGTTTGGCAGGAGCCCGTGCTAGGTTTGGGAAGCCCACTGATGGTGTAAGCCTCAGTCTTCACCTTGATCAAATCACCGGACCAATGAGTGCTCTCCATCTCATTCTTTAGCTGGAGATGACACAACGGCTAACTGATAATAAATTAATTGCTCACTTAATACTGACTGAAGCTGAGTTATGACAACTCCAAACATCATAAGTGCTCGATGAGATGTCATTTAGCCTTTTATTTCGCTGAATTTGGATTAATTTGGAGAGTTTTAATTTTCTCCAAAATAATCATTTTTTAATAAAAATTCATTTTTTTCCTCAAAACTGACTTTTTTGAGAAAAAATGCATTATGTGTCCGATTGATGATCCGAAAGTTGATTCTGACTGGCTGGCTGGTCAAGAATGATTTTTGGCTTAAGGTTAGAGCCTTCAATCACTGAATTCAAGGCCCGGATGATCGATTTATTACAAACGGGATTTTTCCATTTAATTTATGGAAAATTAATTTAAAAACTTGGGGAAAATTAAAAAATTAAAAAATTTAAAAAATAATTTTTTCCCCGTTTGAAAAAGATTTTTTCGAAATTTTTTTATATGTCCGGACGACCTAGGACATGACCATGCTCTACTTAAATAATACCTAGTAGGTTTATAACACTCAGTTGGGCTCTAATAACCCCCCAAGGCCCAAAATTCAACATTGGGCATTCCAGTTTTGGAGGAAGCGGGAGAAAACCTCATCAATTATACTCGGCTATAGGCAAAGCATAATTGTCAAGGGCAAAAAACTCCTTGGAATACCTTATTTGAGATTCTACATCTCAAGAGACCGAACCACTCAAAAATACCCTACTAACACATTTTATTACAAACCCTGCGGGGCCATGGTCAAAATTATTCAAATAAAAAACTGGCTAGCCAATATTGGCTAGACATGAAGACGGATCAACTGATACACTGGAATCAGACACTGAACATGTCTGTCAACCGGCGGCTCCTCAGGTAACCCAACTAAGTGCAAAATTAGTGGATAACATCTGACTCCAACTGCAAGACGTGTGCTCGATCTAATCTCTTATGCAAGGAGAGTATACGAGAACACTAGAATCTTTGGTTTCCACATCCTGTAAAAACATCTCAACTTGAAAAGAAAAACCTTAGTAGCACAAGTTTTATGAAAAAGAGCCAATGATCCAAAAGTTGCTTTATTCAAAGAAATGACAAAACTTAACTGAAAAAATTTATTTATTCCTAAAAAGAAAAATGCGAAGATAAACGCTCACTTTAAGGAGCCTATTTTCCTACTCTAAGCATGATACAAAAAATGTTAGGTGTAATCATAAATCCAGTGTAGCCACCTAAGCATTTTATTAATATAAAAAGGTTTTGCATTGTCTTTGGTTACCAACCAAAGTAAGGACAGAATTTCCAGAAAATGCAAACCTGCGTGATGATCCAGAAAGGGCGGGTTGGATGGGGAATCATAGGCATGGATAATGTTGTCAAACTTCTTCCCAAATTGGTAGATGCTCGCGCAGGCTGCTTCTATCCATGACTAGATAGCGCTGATATACAAATCGGGATAATGCAGTAGGTCAACTACTCCATCATGCTGCTCATCAAGGCTTAACAAATAATAACTCGTTGTATAAGCCCCAAGCTGCCCCAAAACATAAGGAACATCTATATGTGAAGACGATGGCTAAGAAAAAACTTCAACTAGTTGTATCCCATCTAATTCATCACTGCACTGCTTTTTCAAATCCTTATTACCGATACTCGAATACAATTCTGACTGATCATATGAAAACTCTGACTGCTCTTCCTTACAACTTTCATAAGTCTCAGAATAACAACTCCCCTTGCTGGACATATCATAGATGAGATTCTCAAAAATATTCTCAAAGGTATCATAGGTTGGATTTTCAATAAAAGTCCAATAGTCGTCATCACCATCTATGTCGAATATGAGAGATGCCTCATCACTGGTATCAAGTCCCTGTCTACACTTCTCATTTTGCTCAAACCTATTTTCTTCAAAAAGATTGGTTTCAAAGATATCACAGGGGACCCAACTTTCCAAATATTTGTCATCCGGTGGAGTGCATGGAGGAATCTCATCACATGAAACTTCTAAGATTGGATTTTTAATTAAAGTCTCAAAGTTATCATCCATCTCATATGTAAGGGATTCTTCCTCACTTGTATCACATCCCTGGCTATATCCCTCCTCATGATCATAGTCATCTTTTTGAGAAAAAAGGTCACAAGGTAGTAAACCTTCCAAACTATCATCATTATGCTCATTAGTAGGATTAGTGCTAAAGTTTTTAGTGAGATCATCTAATTGCTGACTATAATCTTTGACTTGACCCCGAGTTTCTGTGGTGACAGGATGGAGCTGTCCAACTGTGTTAATGTATTCAGGCTCTCTTGAATATTGTTTTGTCTCTCTCCAACTTTCTCCGGAAATATCATGCATGTCATCTACACAGTTTATGTACTCAGACTTGCTTGATGATGCTTTAAGATCACAACCCTCTGGAAAACCATGCTCTTGAACATAGCATGCATAATAACAAGAAGATTCTTCATGAAGGTCTTCACATGCCCTGCAAAATGGCTTATACTGCTCAACCATGTTAGCAGCCTCTAGCTGATGAGGAGGCCTCTGCTCATGGTTGGGAGGCTTTCTTTGCCAAGTTGGCTTGGCAGAAAAGGTTCTAGGAGCAAGCTGAGTTTGAGTTATTTCCATCGTTATCACCCTGTTATCCACTTATTTGTACCATAGTTGGATTACCCGAGGAGCCGCCGGTTGACAAACATGTCTAATGTTTGATTCCAGTGTATCAGTTGATCCGTCTTCATGTCTAGCAAATATTGGCTAGTCAGTTTTTTATTTGAATAATTTTGACCATGGCCTCGCGGGGTTTGTAATAAAATGTGCTAGTAGGGTATTTTTTGAGTGGTTCGGTCTCCTGAGACGTAGAATCTCAAATAAGGTATTCTAGGGAGTTTTTTGCCCCTGACAATTATGCTTTTCCTTCAGTCGAGTATAATTGACGAGGTTTTCTCCTGCTTCCTCCAAAGCTGGAATGCTCGATGTTGAATTCTGGGCCTTGGGGGGTTATTAGAGCCCAACTGAGTGTTATAAACCTACTAGACATTGTTTAGGTAGATCATGGTCATGTCCTAAGTCATCTGGACATATAAATTTTTTTCGAAAAAATCTTTTTTTCTAACGGAGAAAAAATTATTTTTAAATTTTTTTAATTTTTAATTACTTTTCATAAGTTTTTTGGGTTAATTTTTTCATAAATTAAATGAAAAAAACCCATTTGTAATAAGTCGGTCATCCGAACCCCGAATTCAGTGATTGAAGGCTCTAACCTTAAGCCAAAAATCATTCTTGATCAGCTAGCCAGCCAAAACCAACTTTCGGATCACCAGTCGGTCACATATTGCCTCTTTTCTCAAAAAAGTCAGTTTTGAGTGAAAAAATGAATTTTTATTAAAAAATGATTATTTTGGAAAAAATTAAAACTCTCCAAATTAATCCAAATTCAGCAAAATAAAACGCTAAATGACATCTCATTGGGAATTTATGATGATTGGAGTTATCATAACTCAATTTCAATCAGCATTAAGTGAGCAATTAATTTATTATCAGTTAGTAGACATGTCATCTCCAGCTAAAGAATGAGATGGAGAGCACTCATTGGTTTGGTGATTTGATCGAGGTGAAGACTGAAGCTTACACCATCAGCAGGCTTCCCAAACCTAGCAGAGGCTGCTTCCAGACGTAAAAGGTGGATTTACCAACATTACAGTGCCTCCTTCAACAGCTCACGCCCCTCTCTCTCTTGGTTGCGCCTTCCACACGTGTGGCTTCATCTGATGGTTGATTTCAGTGTTAAGGGTTGGAGTGGGGGCGCCTTGCCTAGGTGGAGGCCTCCCCTCACTCCCGGTTCTCCGATTTAGGTCTGGCTTCTCTGTTAGGTGGCCAGGCTGGTTAGGTTATGAGGTTTGGTTTTAGGGTTTTAGCACTCTCTCATTGTATAAATAAAGGCTCTTTCAGCTTTATCAAGGTGGATGATTGATGCAAAGAACCTCTGGTGAATTATTGTAATACTTGTTGCTCTTATGCAACCATTTTGAATAAAGAAAGGCTTTGAAGGCTCATGTGGTGTGGATTCTGGATTCATGTGCTCTTATTTATGAGGTGATACAATGTCAATCTTGCTTTTGTTTGCTAATCTGTGGGTAATTATAAATGCTTTAAAGGGCTTATACAAGCACATAATAGTAGATATTTGTAGTTTCAAGTTATCTATTTACTTATTTACTTTCCGAAATTTATAAAGAGCATTGTCTTATTCAGTTATATCTCATGCTTTTTGTGATTCAGAGTAGTAAAAAGTACATGTTCTAATCCCCTGTTTTGGCAAGCGTACAAGTCTTTGATTGCAGATCACTTCATTGTATCGAGTAAAAGGATGAGCTAAGTTGCATCTACTTTTCTCGGAGTCAAGCACAAGTTTCTGGAAGCTGCATATTGATTGAGATCCAGGGTGGTTTTAGAGATTCAAAGATCCAAGTGGTTCCATCTTTTACATTCACCCCTGAAAACAAAATTCTACTTTCCGGTTACTTTGATTCTCTGTTTTATAACAAGTAGATTTAAGCATCAAATCTCATCTTTATATCTCTTGTTATTGTAGATCTAAGAATTTCCTTTGTTAAAAGCTCATCTTACGAAGGTTTAGATCTAATTCTGTTTAATACTTGAAGTAGTACTAAAGTCCCATCTTGTGCAAGTATTAAATTGTAATTTCATAGTGTATTGTATTGTCTAATCCGCCATTTTGCAGGAAAGAAACTTGCTGGCTTCTCATTTTTCATGACAGGTTAAACGAGAAAGTTGGTAAAAATTTAAATAAATAAGCTGCAAAAGACCTTTCTTTGTTCCTCTTCTTAATCCCCTTTCTACAAGTTACTTTGCTTTGCCCTTTTTACCTCTTCTTCATCGCTACCCCGTTATTGCTCTCTTTTACCTTCCCTTTTCTTCTTTCTTGGACAGCCCTAGTTTGCCCTAGTCCTCCTTCCTTTTTTGCCTCTTTTTGCCCTAGTTTTTGGGCCTTCTTCAACCTTGTTATTGGCCTTTTTGGCGACTTTTTGTTCGCTGTCCTGTTTTGTAATTTTTATGACAGCCATTTGTTTTCTCTTTCGCTGCCCCGTTTTCTTCGATTCTTATCATCCTTTAGCTTCATAGTTGGCTGCCCCATTCTTCCCTTTCTTTGGTTTTGACCCTCCCTTGGTTTTCTTGCCTTCTTTCCCTCATTTTCTTTTGCTTCAGTCCTCTTTCCTTTTCTCTTTTTGCTCTCTTCAAACTTCTTATCTTTTCCCTTTTCACAAGTTTCAGAAAGATCTCAAAGTTTCAAGTAAAATCATTCTCCTTTTTACAAATCCTAATACTTAATAGAGTTGTTTTGTTTTTATCTGAAAAGTCCTTTCAGGGATTAAAATCCTTAAGGCACATTGTATAAAGTTTAATAAAGATCTTTTGTTTGAGTGGGGTTTTTAAGTCTCCACTCCTATCCTCCCCCATTTGGGGAGGATTGTGTTGTGTCCATCTTTCACATGCTTACATTAAATGTTCTTGTTTATATCATCATTTGCGTCCTATGCTTAGAATATTAATTATTAATCCATCACATCTAATGCATTGAATGAGTTGATTACTTCAAGTTCTAATTGCTTATTTTCCTAAGTAAATCAATTGCTTAAATCTCTTGAATCTTACCATAAGGTGGATCAAGAGTGCTCTCTGTCGGAGAGCTTCATCAACCACTTTCATCTTAATTGTTGTGCTTGTTTAATCAATTAACTATTAAGTAAGACTCTTGAACTTGCAAAAACACAAGTCAAGAGCACTCTCTATCGGAGAGTATCCTAGGTTTGCATAATCCCTGCATTAGTCTCATCTAGATTAGCTAAGTCTCTTGAACCACTGTCATAAGATGGGATCAAGAGCGCTCTCTGTCGGAGAGTCTAATTAATCAACTTAATTAAACTTTCAACACACATTCTTTTAATTAATCAACTCCTCTCCTCCTTGCCGAAGTATGCTCTGACCGATCCTAGATCGGAATACCCAGAAACGGCACTGGATCTTTAAACATTACAAAAGTAACTTTATTAAAACTTTCCCCCATAAACCAATGCACCGGCGTTGTTTCGTTTAAATACCGAGGCATGTGGGCAAATTCCAAGTGTGGGTGCCGGGCAACCCAATCTGGGCACAGGTAGTTAAGTTATTGAACACTTACCTGTGACCTCAGATAGGTCCGTCATGTCTTCGAACGAAGCCACTGAAGGTATTTCCGGTTAGGACATCCAGCTACCATAAGCAAGACCAATAAAAAATCTTTAAAACCTACCAAGAGCACTTGCAAAACCTAACATTCACTAGCATCATTTTGGGATTCACATCTCTTTATACATGAAGCATCCCTGATAAGTTGACTCCATAGGCACTGGTTCTATCTTTTCGCATTATTGATAATATGGGCCATTTGTCCATTGGATGTTTTGATTATAAGTTAAATCTGTGAATGCATTATCATTTCGTGAATTCTCAAATTATTGTCCATCTTTTAATTTTGATGATAGCAACGTGGATTGCTTTGTCTTGTGTTTAATATTCATAATATTAAATCATTTGAAATCACATTAACTTCTAAACAACACCCATTCACATCCAAAAACACCTAAAATTTAACTTAAACATTGAGCCATAGAAAACTCTTTGTTAGGGACTACCCCCCTTGGCTTCGTTAGGAGTTAGCCTAAACGGAGGAGCTAGGAATAGGTGGCAGTACCTAGCTTTGTGCTTGCCCCCAAGGTCACACTTCTCCCACTTTCTCAAGTGAGGAGATAGCTTTGAACTGATTTCTGCTACTTGTGTGCAATTGGCGGACAACACACCCTATTTTGAATCTTCTTCAACTGCGCTAAGTGTTTCTGCTTTGCTTCCTCCATATTTTTCTTCATCTCACTATTCATTTCAATCATTTGTTTTTCATAGGCATCCTTCATAGCTGATAAATGATCTTTGTCTTTAGGTTCACTAATTTTCAAAGGGATTGAAGACCTTGAATAACCATGGAGGTTAGATTCACCAGATGACTGCATGTTCAGATCAATTTTAATTGCCATTTCCTGAGCCTGGAGCAAGTTAGCAGGATCCTTGTCTCTGATCTGGTACTGCATTTTGCTACTAAGTGCCTCAATGTAATAGACCAGAATGGTTAGTGCAATTGGGGCATAATCAGTAGGGATGGCTTTTGACAATTCAGTGAACCTAGTATTGAACTCGTCCATTGTTTTCATATCCTTCTTTTTTATATTGGTCAGGGACGCAAGTTGATGCCAAGGTTCTTTCTTTTCACCGAACTTGTTGGTGAAAGAGGTTTTGAAAGCAGCTAAAGTATCAAAAGCATTATCCGGTAAATTGTTATACTAGTCGTCGGCCTTTCCATCCAAAGATAGAGCAAATGACTTCATATATACGTCATCATGCTGGCTAGCAGGATCACTGACATAAGCATTGATGCACCTAGAAAAGTTCCTGAGGTGCATGGCAGAGGTAGTGGCATCAGTGCTGGTATACATCGGGAGCTTCTCGACAGCTTTGTCTAGAAGATGGTGGGGTTGACCTACTATCTGAGAAAAGCCGAGCTGAGTAAAATACTCACCCATTATGTCGGAAACAAAGGTATTAGTGTTTTCTAGAAATAAAAGGTGGATGTCTGAAACAGACTTAGATCCAAGTTCTACAAGGATCCTACGAGAAGCTAGTTTGTTCAATCTCCTCATATAGACTTTTTCAGGGTCAGGGATGAAATCGAACAAACCTTTAGAGTTTCTTCTAGTATAATACCTTGAGGTGTTAATTGACAGTGGAGTTGCCAGGTGGACTTAAGTCTAATTTCGAAGAGTGATTGGCCTAAAAATCTACCAAAAGGGGAAAAAGGTAAAAAACTAAAAGAAAAAAAGGTCGTCCAAGAACAAAAAGATTTGTCCTCGGCAACGGCGCCAAAAGATGTTGTCCGCCGATTGCGCACCAGCAGTAGATATCAATTGAAAGTTGTCTCCTCACTTGAGAAAGTGGGAGAGGTGTGACCTTGGAGGCAAGCACGGAGCTAGGTACTGTTACCTACTCCTAGCTCCTCTATTTAGGCTAACTCCTAACGAAGCCAAGGGGGGTAGTCCCTAACAAAGAGTTTTCTATGGCTCAATGTTTAAGTTAAGTTTTGGATGTTTTGGATGCGGATGGGTGTTGTTTAGGAGTTATTGTGATTTAAAATGATTAATATTAAGAGGATGATGATTAATCAAAGCAATCCACGTTGCTAACAAGAGATCACACAGATAAGCAAAGATTCCAGACTTATAGCTTAAGCATTCAAATATAATCCATTGAAATGGACCATAGACAGTTGATCAAGATAGAAAATGAATCAAATATAACAAAGGACCAGTGCCTTTTGGAGTCAAATAAATGCGTGAAATAAAATCTAGGAATTAAGCTAGTGAGTATTAGGTTTTGCAAGTGCTCTTGGTAGATTTTAAGAGTTTTTAATAGTGGTCTTGCTTACGTTAGCTGGATGTCCTAACCAAAAATACCTTCAGTGGCTCCGTTCGAAGACATGACGGACCTGTCTTGGATCACAGGTAAGTGTTCAATAACTTAACTACCTGTGCCCAGATTGGGTAGCCTGGCACCCAATCTTGGAATTTGCCCACATGCCTCGGTATTTAAACGAAACAACGCCGGTGCGTTGGTTATGGGGGAAAAGTTTTAATTAAGTTACTCTTGTAGGGTTTAAAGATCCAGTGCCATTTCTGGGTATTCCGATCAGAGATTAGTTAGAGCATACTCCGGCAAGGAGGGAAGGGAGTTAATTAATTAAAGGGGTGTGTGTGTTGAAGATTTTATTAAGTTAATTAATTAGACTCTTTGACAGAGAGCGCTCTTGACCTTGTCTTATGACGAAGGTTCAAGAGTCTTATCTAATCTAGATGAGACTAATGCAAGGATGATGCAAATACTAAGATGCTCCCCAATAGAGAGTGCTCTTGACTTGTGTTTCTGCAAGTTCAAGAGTCTTACTTAAGAGTTAATTGATTAAACAAATGTGAACAAGAAGCTAAGATGAGTTATTAAACTCTCCGACAGAGAGTACTCTTGATCCACCTTATGGTGTGATTCAAGAGATTTAAGCAATTGATTTACTTAGAAAGATAAACAATTTAAAATAGAATAATCACCTTAATTAATTAATTAAATGTGATGGATTAACAATTATTCTAAGAATAAGATGCAAATAATGATAAAGACGAGCAGATCTAACCTAAGCATACATAAGTAAACACAACACAAGACTCCCCAAATGGGGGAGGATGAGTGTGGGGACTTAAAAACCCCACTCAAACACAAGATCTTTGTTAAAATTTATACAATGTGCTTTAAGGATTTTAATCCTTGAAAGGACTTTTCAAATGAAAGCAAAAAACTCTACTAATATTAGGACTTGTGTAAAAAGGAGAGTGCTTTTACTTTTACTTGAAGATCTTTCTGAAACCTGTGAAAAGGGAAAAGAGAAGAAGTTTGAATGAGAGCCAAAAGAGCAAAGGGAAAGAGGGCTGAAATAAAAGAAGACGAGGAAAGGAAGGCAAGAAAACAAAGAGAACGTCAAAACCAAAGAAAGGGAGGGATAGGACAGCCAACTATGAAGCTAAAGGAGGACAAAAATTGAAGAAAACGGGGCAGCGAAAGAGAAAACAAATGGCTGTCATAAAAAATACAAAACAGGGTAGTGAACAAAAAGTGGAAGAAAATGCCAATAACAAGGTTGAAGAAGGCCCAAAAACTAGGGCAAAAAGAGGCAAAAAGGGAAGGAAGACGAGGGCACACTAGGGCTGTCCAAAATGAAGAAAAGGGATGGTAAAAGAGAGAAAAAATGGGGCAGCGATGAAGAAAAAGTGAAAAAAGGCAAACAAGTCAAGGAGGAAAGGGGCTAGCAAGCAAGAAAACAAAAGAAGTCAAGGAGCAAAGGGAGAACTAGAGGAAGGAAGTTCGGTAACCAAGAAAGTATTTAAATTTATGGATGGAACCCAAGAGAGAGAGTTAGACTCCCAACTTTCTTTTTGTATTTTGAAGAAGAAGATCTCTGTAGGTCCTGCAATGGAAGTGTTAGGTCAAAAAGGTTGCTTGAAGCCTAGGATAGAAGCAGCTGAGCTCACACCCTTCTTCAACCAGTGAAACCTGAAAACACACTACAACTTAACACAAAACGTGAGATCAAAATATATGCTAGTATGCTAAGAAAATTGTATTATGATCAACATTACGTATATATTGATTACTCATGTCCATCAAAATTACTAATCTACTTCGCATAAACAATCAAGTTGAACTACAAATGATTGTTCTACTGCGCCAACAATAGCCCTCTTGAGCTAACAAATAAACAATTTAATCTCACATAAGCATTAAGGAAATAGGGGTTAGAGACAATATCGCCTCAACCAATTGCAAAGAGCTACCACATCCAAGAGCTCATGGACCTCCAAAGTCTGATCTTTATAAACAAATTAAAGCAAATGCTTGATACAATTTTCTCAGAGTAACTCTGCTACAAAAGTCCGTCCAAATAGAGTTGAAGGAGCCTCTATTTATAAAATGAGAGAGTGCTAAAACCCTAAAACCAAACCTCATAACCTAACCGGCCTGGCCACCAAACAGAGAAACCAAACCGAAGATGGAGAGTTGGGAGTGAGGGGAGGCTTCCACCTAGGGAAGGCGCCCCCACTCCAAACCTGAACAACCAAATCAAGCCACAGATGAGGCCACACATGTGGAAGGCGCCCTCGGGAGAGAGAGAGGTGTGAGCTATGAAGGAGATGGCTAGTGATGTAGGGAAACCACTTTTTAGGTTTGGCAGGAGCCCATGCTCGGTTTGGGAAGCCCACTGATGGTGTAAGCCTCAGTCTTCACCTCGATCAAATCACCGCATCAATGAGTGCTCTCCATTTCATTCTTTAGCTGGAGATGACACACCGGCTAACTGATAATAAATTAATTGCTCACTTAATACTGACTGAAGTTGAGTTATGACAACTCCAAACATCATAAGTGCTTGATGAGATGTCATTTAGCCTTCTATTTCGTCGAATTTGGATTAATTTGGAGAGTTTTAATTTTCTCCAAAATAATCATTTTTTAATAAAAATTCATTTTTTTCCTCAAAACTGATTTTTTTGAGAAAAAAGGAATTATGTGTCCGATTGATGATCCGAAAGTTGGTTCTCACTGACTGGCTGGTCAAAAATGATTTTTGGCTTAAGGTTAGAGCTTTCAATCACTGAATTCGGGCTTTGGATGACCAACTTATTACAAACGGGATTTTTCCATTTAATTTATGGAAAATTAATTAAAAAACTTGGGGAAAATTAAAAAATTAAAAAATTTAAAAAATAATTTTTCTCCGTTTGAAAAAAAAAATTTCAAATTTTTTTTATATGTCCGGATGACCTAGGACATGGCCATGCTCTACTTAAATAATGCCTAGTAGGTTTATAACACTCAATTGGGTTCTAATAAAACCCCAAGGCCCAGAATTCAACATCAGGCATTCCAGCTTTGGAGGAAGCGGGAGAAAACCTCATCAATTATACTCGGCTATAGGCAAAGCATAATTGTCAAGGGAAAAAAACTCCCTGGAATACCTTATTTGAGATTCTACGTCTCAGGAGACCGAACCACCCAAAAATACCCTACTAGCACATTTTATTACAAACCCCGCGGGGCCATGGTCAAAATTATTCAAATCAAAAACTGGCTAGCCAATATTGGCTAGACATGAAGACAGATCAACTGATACACTGGAATCAGACATTGAACATGTCTATCAACCGACGGCTCCTCAGGTAACCCAACTAAGTGCAAAATTAGTGGATAACAATGCCCAAACCCCAAGGTTAGCATGTACATAAAGATTTAAATTTTTTTACTGAAAATATAAAACACATGAGATTCTGTTTCTTTTGAATTCTGAAAATTAAAGGAAGCCCTAAATTCTAACTCAAAAATTAATTTCAGCCACACATGAAATGTTTAACACTCAGATTTTTGGTCAAATTGACCTAGGAAAAATCCCGAAGAGAAAACCTGTTCTTCAGAGAGAGATTTTGATTTATCAGACAAATTTTACAAATTTCAAACAACAATACTTATCTCCTTTTTCTTCCTCGAAAAACGTGCCAAAATCACTCTGAACAAATCTGTACGGACTGTCAAAAAATAACACCTCGAAATTTGTTTTTGTACGACCTCACATGTGTGAACTGTACAGACTAGTACAGTACTATCTGCCTCCCGAATTTCTCAAAATTTGTGCACTCTAAATTGCCTCGAAAATTGTTCCTTGTATGGTCTGACAACAAGAATAAATGTTGTACCTTTTCTCGAAAATCGTGCCAATAAATGCCTTGATTTATGTCCAACAGTACTGCCTTGATTTATGTCCAACAGTACGGCCTAGAAACGTACGGAATTCCTCAATTTCTATGCAATTTTGCAGCTGTAAAGTGCTTCGATTTCTGTGCCTGAATTTGTCTTGAAATTTGTGCCAAATCTCTTATGAATAATGCCCATCTCAAGCTTTGGATTTCTCTAAAATTTTTCTCACTTCTCAATTTTGGTTTTTCTCAAACCCTTCTCTCTTGCTCTTCTCCTCTCTCAAAAATTCTCTCTTTGTGAAAGTGAACAATGGATTGGTTTTGCCTTTCCCAAACCCTTTTTGTGTGAGTAACTTCCTCCTCAAATCCAATGGATGAGATTAGATGAGATCCTGGGGCCAAGATTACATTTCACCTTTTTCTCATTAAAAAGCAATTAATGAATTTTTAAATATAAAATGTGGGACTTCATTCCACACCCACTTTAATAATCTCATTAAAGTTACTTAAGACTTTATTACTCACTTTCCTAGGTAAAAAATCAACACTCCCTCTTACCAAGGAAGGTGTTTTCACCACTCCCATCTTGTCTCTGAAGTGAATATGTTTTCCTCTTCCCAAAGACTTCGTGAGACTATCTGCTACCTGCTCATTTGTAGAAATATACTATAACTCAACAACTCCTCTTTGAACATAATCTCTGATGAAGTGGTATCTAATCTCAATGTGTTTTGACCTGTCATGAAACACTGGATTCTCAGAGAGCCTGATGCAACTCTGATTGTCACAGTGAATGATAGTAGGCCTCAAACCCTGACCAAATAAATCAACCATGAACTTGCGAAGCCATAAAGCCTCGCAACTAGCCTTAGTGGCTGCCATGTACTCAGCCTCTGCAGAACTCAAAGCAACAGACTTTTGCTTCCGTATGAACCACGAAACAACAACCGAGCCCAACCTAAAACAACAATCAGAAGTGCTCTTCCGATCCGAAGCACTTCCTGCCCAATCTGAATCCGTGAAGCCAACCAAGTGCAGTCCACATGACCTCCTGTAGTCCAGACCATAATTTACAGTCCCAACAAGATATCTCAAAATATGTTTTGCAACTATCCAATGCACTCTCCTGGGCTCCACCATGAATTGACTGAGAGTGTTCACTTCAAAACTCATATCTGGTCTGGTGTTGACCAAATATATCAACGAACCAATGAGATGATGAAACAAAGTAGGATCAACCAACTCTCCCTCAGAAGCATGAAGGTTCTTCGAGTTGGTGCTCATGGGTGTAGACATAGGTCTACAGTCCTCCATCTGAAATCTCCTCATAACATCTGCAACATATTTTCCTTACCCTAGGAAAACATGTCCATCCTCCCGCCATACCTCCATGCCTAGATAGTAGTGCATCAACCCAAGATTGATCATCTCAAACTTCAAAGCAAGATCCTTCTTGCATGCATCAATCAGGTGCTCTCCTCCAGTAATGAACAAGTCGTCAACATACAACAGAAGAAGGAGCGAAACACCACCAACTACAATGTAGTAATGGTTGGGATCCTCCTCACTCTTCTGAAACCCAATTGAAAGCAAATAGGAATCAATCCTCAAATACCAAGCTCGAGGGGCTTGCTTCAGACCATACAAGGCCTTTTTCAACTTGCATACATGAGAATCTCTCTCATAAATCTCAAAGCCCTGTGGCTACTCTACATATATCTCCTCCTGTAGAAGATCGTTGAGAAAAGCGATCTTCACATCCATATGATGGATCCTCCAACCCATCTCTTCCACGACGGAGATCACTACTCTGATCGAAGAAAATCTGGCACCCAACGCAAAGGTCTTGTTGCCCACCTATTTCAACTAGGTGGCAACCTCATGTACATTGAAGATGTACATAATTGTACAAATTGTACCTTGGAAAAATCTAAGGATTTTTCACTTCTGCAGGGCAATTGCCCCTTTGTAAAACGAAATGTCTGCTCCCCTGCGTAGGAAAATTAATGTAATTCTATGTGCTAGTGTGGGTCATGTGATATGGAAGCCACACCATGGAACTGGTTGTTAGGGAAGTCCCCTCATCGAGTGTTTTTTCCCCTTCCAATTAATCTTGTTCTTTAAACGATTTTAATTGGTTAGGTTTTTCACTCAAAATCCTCCAAAGTGGTGACGGGCGTTCTAACAGTCAAGTCCATGGGGTGGCTAAGGGTTCAAAATGTTATTCATGATCATGCTAGACATTTGTATAAGAGTCTTGCGGAGTTTCGTTATGTTGTTGTATTTTTATTTATTTTTTCTAGTTAATTAATTTCACCCCTGGGTGGTTAGTTAACTAAGTTTTGATGTAATAATGTAATTGATCAAGCACTGGCACTTTGTAATAGGGGCTATGAATGCAAGATAAATTGCTATGAAACCCCCCAAGCCACTGCTTCGAGTCCCATGTCATTCTGATAAGGGGTTGAAGAGATAGACCAATTTTGGTCAGGAGGGGTCTATCTCCCCTAGGGAATTAATTAATTTCCCTAAGTCAAAAATTTAAATTATTTGATTTTGAAGGAAAAAATCAAATAAGGCCATGGTAATTAAGTTTGGGAGGTGGCTAAGCATAGTCAAAATTTCATTTAAATAAACCCCCCATGGTCAAAATAAAATTTTGAAGATTTCCCAAGTGGGGTGCCCCTCGTCTTAATAAAAGATAAAAATTAAAAAATTAAAAATTAAAAAATTAAAAATTAAAGATTAAAAATTAAAAAATTAAAAAAATAAAATAGAAAATAGAAAATAAAAGATTAAAAATTAAAAAGATAAAAATAAAAAATATAAGATTAAAACTTGAAAATAAAAGATTAAAAGATTAAAAAATAAAAAATATAAGATTAAAACTTGAAAATAAAAGATTAAAAGATTTAAAAATAAAAAGATAAAAATAAAAAGTAAAAGATAAAAAGATAGAAATTTAAAAAAAAAAGATCAAATAAAATATAAAAGTAAAAGATAAAAATAAAAACAATAAAAAATTAAAATAATAAAAATTATAATTTGAGTCAAAAGGGGGCCCCACTTGAGTCATGGAAACCCTAGATCTAAGGGTTAAGCTTTATTGTGACATGGATCTATCTTTTTGACCATTGATTTGAAAAGGCACCCTTGCTTATGATTGGTGGATGGCTTGCAAAGTCAACAAACTTAGATCTAGTGGTGGAGATCTAATCTAGATCTAGATCTAATCTTGGCCATTGATCTTCAAGGGGTTGGGGTTGCTCCTCAACTATATAATGAGGGTCTCACTCCCTCATTTAGAGACTTCTCGGATGCTATTGTTATGCTGCTGAAATTCTTCCCTCTTCTCCTCTCATATTTTCTCAAGCATTTGGCCTAAGCCTCTTGCTATTGTTGTATTGAATCTTGCCCTAGTTGGGCTATAATAGAAGAAAGCTTTGGAGGGATATTGTGCCGTTATTCTACATTTCATGTATCTTTTGGTGAGGTAACTTGCATATGTACTTATTTGATTTGCATTTGTATTAGCTTAGATAGCTCTCCACAAAGTATTTTGTGGAGAGATTTGTAAGTAGAAGTATTTCTGCTTCCATTTGTGAGTTTTTAATAAGATTTATCAAAGTATTTTGGTAGATTTATTGGGTACTCACCTCTTTGCTTACATTTTGCAGCTCTCTCATAAGTTTATTTACAGGTTTTCCAAGCCAAGGACATCTCTCCAAGGGTTTCTTTTTTCAAAATTTCATTTCAGCCATTTTTTTTTTCCTTCCTAAAACTGGGTTTTATTCACTGTATAGTGAATATAACCCTTGTTTTAGGGCTTTCATCCATTATATATTAGTATAAAGCTTTAAATCTGCTGTTTATATGTCATTTTCAGCCCAAAAACGTTCATTTTTAACCACTAAAATTTCAGTTTTTTCCAAATTTTCAAGTTCAGTTTTTTTTATAAAATTTCTGGGTTTCACAATAATCTGTGCTAACTTTCTGATTCAGTTTTCTGCAGTAATTTCCAGCAAGTAAAGTTGCTAATTTTTTGCAGGTTTATGCACAAAAGAGGGGGTTATGCCACCCAAAATTGTCTAGAAAAAACCCAAAAAAAGTTTTGGTCCTAAAGGGACCCAAAAAACCACTTCTTCTCTTCTCTTCTAAAGGATTGTAAACCCCAAAAGAGAAGTTCTCTTTGGGGTATTCTCTGCTGTAAATCTGTATATGAGTAGTGTAGAGATAGCTTAGAAACTAGTTGTTTAGATTTATGCAAGTTTATTTCTGTTCACCCACCTTCCCTTAAGGGATTGAAGTGAGGTTAGGATAACTAGTTTTATTTTCTGTTTACCCACTATCTCTGTGACAGACCACCATCTCTGTCACAGAGATTGTTGTGTGGTTAAGATACTGTTTTAGCTAGTTGTATTTTTCTTTCAAGTTTTATTTTCTGTTAAAGGGGTAATTATACAATCCACCTATCCGGTGTATCCTCTATCCACTTGCCATCTCCCTTTAGGGACTTCAAGTTGGGTATGAAAAGCAGGATAAGTGGGGGCTTAGCTTAATTAGAACAACATTTCTTTTGCTGCTACAAACTCTCACACTTTATTTTTCAGTCCAAGATCAAGTACCAGCATCTCCCATAAGGGATACCGCTTGGTTGATCTTGTTGACACTTTAAAATTAACCTTGCATGCTAATCACCAAGACTAAAATTTACCCCTAAAACTAACCAACAACAACTTCACTACCCCCTGTTCCTCTACTCGGTTATCACCCTTCGGGGTACTCGCGAGATACGACAGGGGATAGAGGAGTTTTAGTTTAATAGGCATCCATCTAGCCGTTTTTCCTGTTGATTAAAAACAGTGACTCGGAAGCGACTTGGGGTAGAAGACCGTAGGGGGTCTCTAGGCGTTCTACGTCCCCCTTGTTGAGCACCGGCGCATTGGGGTTTGACCTGGGAGCTACGGGTGGGCTTTGCTCCCACTTTGTTGAGCGCACCAGCATTGCCTCTTTGACTTGAGAAATACTAGATTGGGGTAGTCACACCACCGGATCTAAAACTTAATCAAATATTTCACCTCTAATAAAATTTATTAAAATTTACAAGAGACATTGCAAAACGTCCTACAAACACAGGTCACTGCTATCTATCTTTGCCTTGCTGTTCAAGGTTTTTACTACAAGCACTTTCACATTTTATTTCACTGCAAGCTTTTCACTTTTCAGTTACAAGTATTTCCTTTCAGTTTTGCAAGCTCTTGTGGTGGCATCTTTATTTCATTCGATTAAGTAATCACATTGTTTAGTAATCTATAGATTTTGTGTAATAGCTTAATAATTGTTCCATTTATTCAATCTGTTCATAACATCTGATGCAACTGTGGATATTGTTAATACTGCTTAACTGTTCATTCATTATTGTTTATATTGTTCATAGTATTCATTTGTCCATATTGTAACCTGGTTTGATTGGGATAACACCTAAACTGTGGGTTAATTAACTTAGATTTCAATTTCATTTGTAAATTTGTAAAGTTGTAATTTATCCTTAGACTCCATTTGTCAATAGGCACTAGTCTTCATTTATTTCAAGGTCTGCTTGTCATTAAAAGGAAATCTTTGGATTTGCATGATGCTTGTCATTCCTTAGATAGTATAAAGTCTTAGCCTCACAACCTTAATAAGATCCCTTAATTTTGTAATTAATTAATAAATATGGAACTTAGTCTTCCGTAGGGACTTCCCCCCTTGGCTCTGTTGGGATCTTGCCTAAACGAAGGAGTTGTGGACTGTGGTGACAGTGGTCCCCAGCTCTCGCTTTCCCCCAAGGACACACATAGCAGGTTGTGACTTTCCTGTTCCTTAAAGTGTGAATTAGGCGACAACAGGTCTCATCATAATCAACTCCCTCTATCTATGAGAACCCACGCGCTACAAATCGAGATTTGTACTTCTCGATGTTGCCATCCGCAGCATGCTTGATTTTGTAGAGCCACTTAGAAGTCACAAATGACTTCCCCTCTGGTCTTGGAACAACTTCCCACACCCCATTCTTCATGATGGAATTGTACTCTTCCATCATGGCATCTCTCCAAACCTGGTGTACGGAAGCCTCCTCATAAGTAGTAGGCTCGGACTCACGCAAGCTAGTCACCTATGCCATGTAGCTGGAAAATCTCTCAGGTGCCTTGCTCTCTCTACACAAGCACCAGCCAAAAAAGAAAAATCTGTCTCAAATCTAGCAGCATACTCATCAATCTCTGTTGAAGCTGCTATCTGTTGTTTCTTCTTCTTCTTGTTTAGGCATTGTCCAGCATAATGCCCAAACTTTTGGCAAGCAAAGCATTTCACTTTGCTCATGTCTTTTTTCTCTCCATCCTCCTGCTTGGTTCCATCGTTGGAACTCTTCTTGAACTTCTTCTTCTTCCCCTTAGCTTCTAACGCCACATTCTCCTCATCATCCTTGCTGTGAGATGTACTTCCATGTACATATCCTCTACATGTCACTTCCGGTATGAAATCATCCCAAAGATGATCCCATGAAGGCAAGTGCTCATCAGAAACCACTGACTCCACAAATACAGCCCATGGCTTCATCACACCATTCAAGGTCGTACGCACCAACTCAGCAGTCTGTATCACCTCTCCAATAGCTCCAAGCTCATCACGAACCTGTGTAATCCTGGTGAGGTAAGTGGTCATATTCTCACCCTTATTCATGCGAATGCTCTTTAACTTCTCCCTTAATACCACCTTCCGATTTTCATTGGAACTTTGGTACAAGTTTGTTAAAGTTGTCCACATTTGATGGGCATGATCTTTACCTGAAATGTGTGGAATCACATGGTTTTTTTTTGCATGAAGAAGGATTATATTGGCCTTTATATCCCTCTTGTCAAATGCGGCCCTAGCCACTACATCTGCGGGAGCAGTCACAGGATTTGTAGTAGTGTTGTTCACTATATCCCATAGTTCACCATCCTGTATAATCAGCACTATTCTAGCCTTCCAAGGACTGAAATTTCCAACCCCATCCAACCTGTCTTCTATCCTAAGACTGATAGCCATGACTGAAAGAAAGTTCAAGTACATGTTTTCTGCTCAACCTTGTTTTCCCTTATTCTTTCCAATCTGAAATTTTTGTTTATGTGGAAATTATCAGCCTTCACTTTACTCTGATACCATGAAAAATTTTCAAAACCCCAACCCGGCTCAAGTTTCAGTTTTTCATTGTTTAATGCCCAAAGCCCCAAGGTTAGCATGTACATAAATATTTAAATTTTTTTACTAAAAACATAAAACACATGAGATTTTCTCTTTCTTTTGGATTCTGAAAATTAAAGGCACCCTAAATTCTAACTCAGAAAATTAATTTCAGCTACACACATGAAATTTTAACACTAAGATTTTTGGTCGAATTGACCCAGGGAAAACACCGAAGGGAAAACCAGTTCTTCACAGAGAATTTGATTTATCAGACAAATTTTACAAATTTCAAACAACAATACTTATCTCCTTTTTCTTCCTTGGAAAAAGTGTCAAAATCACTCTAAACAAAGCTGTACGGATTGTAAAAACACAACACCTTGAAATTCGTGCATGTACGGCCTCACACGTGTGAACTGTACGGACTAGTACAGTACAACTTACCTCCCGAATTTCTAGAAATCTGTGCACTGTAAATTGCCTCGAAAATCCTGCCCTATATGATCTGACAACAACAATACATGTACTTTTTCTCGAAAATCATGCCAATAAATGCCTTGATTTATGTGCAACAGTACAACTTGGAACTGTACGAATTTCCTCAATTTTTGTGCAAGTTTGCACCTATAAAATGCCTTGATTTTTGTGCCTGAATTTGTCTAGAAATTTGTGCCAAATGTCTTGTGAATAATGCCCATCTCAAGATTTGGATTTTTCTAAAAATTTTCTCTCACTTCTCAACTTTGGTTTTTCTCAAACCCTTCTCTCTTGCTCTTCTCCACTCTCAAAAATTCTCTCTTTGTGAAAGTGAACAATGAATTGGTTTTGCCCAATGAAGCACCACTCGTCCCATACTCGCGAGTACCCGTGAGTAAGGATGAGTCAACCCCCGAACCTGTTACTCGCAAAAGACTCATCCGAAACTTGCCCCAGCTCGGGAAACCTGTGGAACTCACGCAACTCGCCAATGCTCGACCCAAACTCGGTCTTACTCGCTCGGATTTGGCAGTCAAAGGGAAAATAAACCCCCACGGGAATGAGGCTCGGACCTCGAAAGTAGACGGAGCTGATGATGAACGTGAACCCCAAGCATACACTGAATCAAAGTGGAAGTCAGTGTTGTGGAGAAGAGTAATGTTCCCTGGATGCATTCGAAAGAGGTGGCCATTGGATGCGTTGAATTTGTTCCCTGGAACGGTGTGTTGTCCGTCGATTGCACAACAGTGACAGAAACTTTCCAAAAGTTGTCTCCTCACTTAGGAAAGTGGGAGAAGTGTGACCTTGGGGGCAAGCACAGATCTAGGTACTGTCACCTACTCCTAGCTCATCCGTTTAGGCTAACTCCTAACGAAGCCAAGGGGGATAGTCCCTAACAAAGAGTTTTCTAAGGCTCAATGTGGTTAAAGTATTTTATTTGGTTACGGATGCGGATGGGTGTTATTTAGGAGTTATTATGATTAGAAGTGTTTATTTATTATGAGTATGACACATAATCAAAGTAATCCATGTTGCTAGCAAGAGATTAAAAGATAAGTAATGATTCTAGACTTCGTTAATTATGCATTCGCAGATAGAAATTATAACAGACCATAGACAATTGATCAAAAAAAAATAATTATGCAGATTAACAAAGGACCATTGCCTTATGGAGTCAAAATACTAAAATGCGCAAGAGAATTAAATAACAAGTCTAGACATCAAACTAGTGAATATTACGTTGTGCAAGTGCTCTTGGTAGATTTTAAGAATTTTAGGTGCTCTTGATTAGGGTGTCAACGAAGGTTTGTCAAAAAGCCGGGAGAATATTCCAAATTCACTCCGTTGAAGACATGTCGGGCCCGCCCAGTATCCCAAGCTGGTATCGCAGAGATTGACCAGCTAGCTGAGAAGCTTAGACAACGGGGTTTTTGACGCCTCTACTAGGAAGTACTTTAGAAAATTTCCTACAATGTCGGTGCATTGGTTACGGGGTTTTAAATTTTATTAAGTTATTCTTGCAAGATTAGAGATCCAGTGCTGTTTCTGGGTACTCCGATTTTGAGGTCGGTCAGAGCATACTTCGGCAAGGAGAGAACGAAGTTAATTAATTAGGGGGTGTGTGTTGCAAATTTTATTAAGTTAATTGATTAAGAGTCTCCGATAGAGAGCCCTCTTGACCTCGTCTTATGACAGTGGTTCAAGAGACTTAGCTAATCTAAGATGCCTAATGCAGGGGTATGCAATACTAAGTATGCTCTCCGATAGAGAGTGCTCTTGACTTGTGTTACGACAAGTTCAAGAGACTTAATTAATTCATTAAACTTGAATGAAACAAAAAAAACATAAAGATCTAACTACCCAAGAGTCTCTTTTTGGCTTTTTAGGGCCCCAATCGAGAAAGCAAGAGGGTAAGTAAACAGTAAGAAATTATACAATGTCTAAGTAAACAATAAAATCATCATGTTTACTTCATTTTAAAAACATAATAAATTAATCAAAACATGAACTACTTTACTTATGATTATGCAACTATCCAATCTTATTTTACCATTGGCAGTTTATTAAACCAAAAAGAAAAAGCATGACAATGGGACGATACAGGCTTCCACCAAATGGGGGAAGTGGGGTGTGGAAGCCGTAATCCCACTTGCTCTTTATTAATTTTTTACAATTTTTTGATGACTTTGCTTTTGCCTTTTCATGAAAGAACATGGAGAGAAAGGGATGGAAAGAAGAGGGAAAATTTGTCTTTTTTGTTCTTTGCTTGCTTCCTTGCTTGCTTTTAGCCTTTGGGCTTTTCTCGATTCTTCCTGCAAGTAAGAGCTTTAAACAATTCAAATGTTATATGTTAATAAAAAATTGAAGAAATAAAACTACAAACTAAACTCTCAAAGAGGGGTAAAAATCAGCGGTAAAAGAGGAGGAAAGAGAGAGGAGAAAAACCATGGAAAGGGAGAGAGAAAAGGATAAAAGTGGCTGTCCAAAAGGCAAGAAAAAGGGCTGTCCTAAAGGCCAAAAGAGGGCTGTCCTAAGGCAAGAAAAAGGGCTGCAAAACAGTAAAAAGAGGGCTGCAAACTGAGTGAAAAGAAAGGAAAAGAGGGCAGTGAAGAGGAAGGAGGAAAAGCAAGCCAAATAAGGCAATGGAAGGGAAGCCAAAGGATGGAAAGAGGTAAGCTAGGGCTTCCTAAGTAGCAAGTAATCAAAATAACTTTAAGAATATTTTATGAGATGGAACTTGAAGCAAACAAAAAAACCTTAAAGCCTCCTTCTTGGAAAAATCCAAGTTATTGTAGATCCTGCAAAGAAACCAGTGTTAAACAAAGAAAAACTTGTGATCTTGAAGATGAGCTAGATGCAACCGAGCTCACACCCTTCTCCAAGATGATAGATCCTGTCCAAGATCAAAACACTTCAAACAACCCAGTGAGATCAATCAACTAGCATGCTACAAAATATAAAGATTCATCAACATTAATATAGCTGAATATGTCTTGCTCATGAAATCTTAAATAAAATTGCATAATCAACCAACTTATCAACTATAAATGGAAGATTTTACGTTCTAAACAGTAGACTTCTAAAACTAATTGATTAGATCATATATAAGCATTTGCAATGAAATAGATCGACAACATTCACCTCACAAAATTCATTCACCACGAGCACTGCCGCATGGACCTCCAAAGTCTTGATCTTATTCCAAATATGAGCATAAAGCCATTACAAATTCCATCCCCATAGAGCTAAAGAAGCCTCTATTTATACAATGAGAGAAGAACCCAAACCCTAAAACCAGAAAACCAGACCTAATCAGATCGGCACATAACTGAGAGCTCCAAACCTAAACTGAAGAGTTAAGAGTGAGGGGAGACCTCCACCTAGGCAAGGCGCCCCCACTCCAACCCTAAGCACTGAAACCAAGCCATTAATGAGCCCATATGTGTGATGACGCCCCTGTGGAGAGAGAGGGGCGTGAGCATGAGGAGAGGGCGTGAGCTGGTAGGTGAAGACGCCATCTAGGTATGGAGGAGCCAGATCTAGGTAAGGAGCAGCCACTACCAATAGATCATAATGTAATCACCAGTTCTTGCCTCGATCAAGTCATCAAACCAATGAGTACTCTCCATCTCATCCAATTCAGGAGTTTAGCTGGAGATGACAAGACCGTTAACTGAATATATCTTTAATGCTCACTGAATGCTGACTGAAGCTGAGTTATGATAACTCCAATCATCATAAATGCCCATTGACATGTCACTTTGCATTTCATTTCACTGAATTTGGATTAATTTGGAGAGTTTTGGATTTTCTCCAAAATAATCATTTTTTAATAAATAATAAAAAAATTTCCCAAAAATGACTTTTTTGAGAAAATATGCGTTATGTGTCCAATTGATGATTTGAAAGTTCGATCTGACTGACTGACCGATCAAGAATGATTTTTGGCTTAAGGTTAGAGCCTTCAATCACTGAATCCGGGTTCCGGATGACTAACTTATTACAAATTGAATTTTTCCATCTATTTATGGAAAAATTTAATTAAAAACTTAGGGAAAAATAAAAAAAAAATAAAAATTAACGCATCCGGTAAAAAAAATTTGGAATTGTTTTTGAGGGTCCTAATGACTTAGGAGATGACCATGCTCTATTCTAATAATGCCTAGTAGGTTTATATACACTTAGTTGGGCTCTAATAACCCCTCAAGGCCTAGAATTCAAAATCGGGCATTCCAGCTTTGGAAGAAGCGAGAGAAAACGTCGTCAATTATACTCGGCTATAAGCAAAGCATAATTGTCAAGGGAAAAAAACTCCCTGGAATACCTTGGTTGAAATTCTACGCCTTAGGAGACCGAACCATTCAAAACACCCTACTAGCACATTTTATTACAGACCCCGCGGGGCCATGGTCAAAACTATTCAAATAAAAAACTGGCTAGACACAAAGACGGATCAACTGATACACTGGAATCAAACATTGGTCATGTTTGACAACCAGCGGCTCCTCAGGTAACCCAACTATGGTACAAAAAATTTGGTAACACGGTGCTTAGAAGTTAGCATCTACTTTCAAAATGGCAAAGGCCTGTAGTTATCCGGGATAATCACCACCTAAATGCCACTGGACTAGTGTCGAGTATTAGAAAATGAAACATTATCAACCATAAAAATTATTTAATTTGGTCTAGGCAAAACGTATTTAAATTACACTTTCAATGCATAATTTATATAATATTTTGTAGGTTAGGTATATTCTAGATGAAAATAAATACACCACCAATTAATTATCACAAAACTACCACTTTTATATATATAATGATAAGGATTTTGATTATTTATATTTATATTTTTTTAAAGTAAAGGATATTATTAAAAATTTAATAATGTATTATTTTGTTTTCACATGATCTTTGTGATTAAGAAATAAAATATAAAACAAAAATTTTGAAAATTCATTTTCATTAGTTAATTATTTTTTATAATTTCTATATGTAATGATTTATAATGTTTATTATATTAATGATCACTATTTAAATTTTTGCAAATAAAATTGAATTGTGATATGCTATATTATCATAGTTTATGATATAATGTTATGAATTATTGTATAGATTGTAGTTTTATACTTATATGGATTGGGAATGCCATTAAAAAAATTTTCCCCAAAATTTACCATATTTTAAGTTTTTTTCCTATTTGCCGAGTCTTACCGAGTCTATCCCGAGTCGACAAGTCATATGCCAGTCGAGTCTTTGCCGAGTCCAAGTCGTGCAACATTGGTTTTGCCTTTACCAAACCCTTTTTGAGTGAGTAACTTCCTCCTCAAATCCAATGGATGAGATTAGATGAGATACTAGGGCCAAGATCACATCTCACATTTTTCTCATTAAAAAGCAATTAATTACATTTTAAATAAAAAATGTGAAACTTCATTACACACCCACTTTAATAATCTCATTAAAGTCACTTGAGACTTTATTGCTCACTTTTAGATTTATAAAGTGACTTTAAATAAATAAAGTCAATCTCACTTTATAAAATGGCTAGGGACCACATTTAAAATGTTCATGTCCACCCCAAGGCATGAGTGAACAAACACTTTCCTAGGTAAAAAATCAACAATGGCCAAAGTAAGTTTCCAGATGTCGGACATCAATACAAAGAATAGTTTATTGCAACGTTGTCACCGCACATCCGGATCCCTTTGATGAAGCAAAATATTGTATCATAGACCGAGGCTTTGGATTTGGCGATGAAGTTGGAATCCTCACCGGTCGGAGAAACTGGTGCAGGCATGATGCAAATCCAGTTGCAACTAGCCAACCTTACACTACAACTTCAAGATATTAAGAAAGGCAAGGAAGTACAAGAAAAACTCTGGTGTCCCCGATGCAGAACAGAGGGACACCACAAAGACAACTGTCTGGCATATATGAATTATGTCGCATTGGGAGCACCAAAACCGATAAATACACAAGGGATGCCTTGGTGTACAATATGCGAGACTAGAGGTCATTGGCTGGAAGAATGTTTATACTTGCAGAAGATTGTAAGTGCATGGACCAACTAATATTGTAAGTTTGGTCGATTAGTAGGCCATGATGAGAAAGACTGCAGAGCATATCAGTTGCTGAAGGAGAAAACAATTGATACTGATTTGATGAAGAATGATGAACAAATGCAGGTTGAGCGAGCTCAGGCTCAATATCCTCGGGCCCAATATCCATGAAATCAGTATCCACAACAACAATACCCTTAACCCAGGGGGAGAAATTTTAGAGGCCGAGGATTTGGATCTAAGTGGATCAGTTTGATAGTGGTAGAAGATAAGAAGACTACCGGTGAAGTATGTATTTGCGTCAACCTAAGAAAGTTGAACGACGCTTGCTTGCATGACCCGTTCCCAACTTCGTTTACGGATGAGATATTAGAAAGTGTTGGGGGTCAAGAAGTTTATTCTTTCACTGATGGTTTCTCTGGCTACCATCAGGTCAGAATCACAAAGGAAGATTGACACAAGGCAACCTTCGTGACAGAGTGGGGATGTTTCCAGTACATGGTAATTACCTTTGGATTCAAGAATGCTACCGCTATCTTTTCCAAGATAGTAGTGGCTTCTTTCAAAGATTTTATTCATAAATTTCTTGAGTTCTACTTCGATGACTGGACGGTGTTTGGGCTCATAAAAGATTATATTGGGAGCCTCAAAATGATGCTGGAACGGTGTCGACAATATCATATTTCACTGAACCTAAAGAAATGTATCTTTTGTGCCTTGTTTGGAATTCTGTTGGGCCATGTGGTTTGTCGCGACGTAATCCTGGATGACCATACTAAAATTGCGATCATCATCGATCTACCACCCCTGCGACAGTAAAATGGTTGAGAACGACATTGGGACATATAGGATACTACAAAAAATTCATCAAAGGATATGCAGAGGTGACAACCCCGATGGAGAAGTTGTTGAAGAAATATGTTAAGTTTCAATGGAGCGAGCACTGCCAAGAGAGTCTAGACACTATAAAGAACAAGAGGGTCACAGCGCCCATATTAATTTTTCCAGACTGGAAAATTGAATTTCACGTACATGTCAATGCGTCATCTGTTGCACTCGGCATTGTACTATGACTGAAAGAGAAGGCTTAGCTATGGTGTATGCGCTTCAGAAATTTCAACACTAATTGTTAGGTGGACATTTCAAGATGTTCACAGACCATTCAACATTAAAATACCTAGTGAACAAGCCAGTGTTGGGGGGAAGATTTTTCCATGGCTTCTTCTTTTCCAGGAATTTGACTTTGAAGTTATTGTTAAGCCGGGTCGACTGAACTCAGGACCAGATTACCTGTCGAGGCTTGAAAGTGGAGAAGAACCTACGAATCTCGACGATAGTCTTCCTGATGCAAAATTGTCTGTGATCATGATGTTTGACGATCATTACAAAGATATTATACATTTCTTGAGTACGGGATATGCACCAGAAGGATTTAGTACTGCGCAGAAAAAACAATTAGTGGTGCGGGCTGCAGATTTCCAATTGATAGTTGGACAACTATATAAAATGGGATAGGATGAAATTCTTCGTCAATGTGTATTGGAACATGAGCGGCCAATGATATTGAATGAAGCGCATGCTAGTGTCGCAGGAGGCCATTATCTTGGAAAAGCTACAGTGCAGAATATTTTGCAAGCAGGATTGTGGTGGCCCACTTTGCATGCGGATGCTAGAGAATATTGTCGCAACTACGATATCTGTCAGAGAACCAGAAAGTTGTCGCAACGAGATGAAATGCCGTTAGTACCTCAGATAACTTTACAGGCATTTGAAAAATGGGTTGTTGATTTTGTCGAGCCTATTAATTCACCAAGGAAGCGAACAGGTGCAATATACATTATTACTGCGACGGATTACCTGACTAGATGGGATGAAGCAACGCCAATAGAGGATTGTATTGCTACGACTGATACCAAATTTTTATTCGATAATGTTGTGACTAGATTTGAATGCCTGAAGATTTTAATAAGTGATTAGGGCACACACTTTGTCAATCAGTTGATCGAAGAATTGATTGAATAATTCCATATCCAACACAAAAAGACGACACCCTATCACCCACAAGCGAATGGTGTTGTCGAGGCATTCAACAAGATCCTCGAGAACGCATTAACAAAGATTTGCAACGTTCAAAGAGATGATTGGGACCAAAAAATTTCTGCGGTACTGTGGGCATATCGCATGAGTTGTAAGAAGTTGACAAGCTAAACTCCATTCCTACTAGTGTATGGACAAGCGGTTGTTATGCCGATGGAACACATTGTACCTAGTCTAAGGATTGTTGAAATTACTGAAACGACTGATGTTGGTGTTGTCGAAGAAAGATTGTCGCAGCTTGTACAGTTGTAGGCTGAATTTAGTTTTTGCAGGGTAGTGACTTGCTTGGAGGGAGATTGTGAGGGTTTTTTGCATCATCTCTCTGGTGGATTGTTTCATCTTTCAGGGAGTGATCAATTGTTATTCGTTTATTGAATCTTTCTCTTTTTGATGACTTGCATAGTTTCTCTTTCAATTGTGAATCAAATCTGACTTAGGTAGTTTGATTTTGTGGGTGAAGAGGGCGCACTTCCTCCTTTGGGCAACATGTTTTCACTTCAAATCTATTGGATCTTGCTTGAAATTGTAATTAAGTGGAAGGATCATCGATGTGTAAGGCGGACACAAATATTTTCAGGTACGATATACAAGGTAAGTATTGATCTCCATATTTTTATCCATTTCATTAAAACCCTCATTTTGTGGATCTGATAGATCGAGCAATCTTTTGGCGATAAAACTTAAAACCTAACTCTAAAATAATTTACAAACCCTAGGTCTGAAGTTTGAACCAAAACCAACCCCATTAACCCCTAGATCTGGCACTGGTCACATTTAGGCATATCACCGTCCTTGGGTTTTCAGTCATTTTACCAGATCTATCGGTTGGGTATTGCTTGAACCCCATCTAATTGTCAAATCCATCATCAAACAAATCTTCTAGTGTCATTTCATTCCTTAATTTCCTCATTTGGGTCAACATACCAATTATTTGCCTAAACCTTAGGCGGATCTCATTTGGGTATTTCTTCTTTGACACTAGATCTATCTAGATCATAGTTACATATATCGTGTCGGCGAATATATCGCTGAGGGTCCGGAATGTAACTTATCGGCAGCAATGGAAAAAATATCGAAAAATATCAGCAAATGTCGTAAAGCATCAAAAAAATACAAAAAGAACCATTTTTTCAATTTTTTTAACATCTTAAGCAACAACAACATCAAATAAACACAATGCTACATAAATATGAAAATACAACTAATATATAAGATGCATAAGATGTCAAATGGTGGATCATGATCACATATCGACTATAAAGTTATAAACTAAAAATATTGAAATATGTTCTTGATGGAATGATAGAAAATCACATCAAACGATCAAAATAAATGTCTCTCAAGAAATTAATCATCATGACTCATGAGGCATCTAGATACTACATAATACAATGATAAATAGTAGGAATCATCGATCCCCTCTACCCCTTTTATAGGCAAGGGGCACCACTCTTCCTTTGGAAGCAATAGGGGGTCCTCTAGGTGGTTTGGATGAGCTAGGTGTCAAATTGGAAGCTCCAACTATTTAAGCTATGGTGGAAGGTCCAACTACTCTACAATTTTGATGAAACTTCCCATGTTTAATGAGTGAAGGGTACATTTTTATTAAGGTCATGATAAAAGATTTCAATAGTCAATGCCACCAACATCAAGGTACAGGGATGGGTTGATGTGCTTGATTAAATGCCAATCCCATACCCTCATACTTGATAAAATCCAATGGAATTGTTGAAATCTTGAAATCCTGAAAACTATTAAGTCTCTTGAATTCTAAATGGGATCTAAAATTCTACTTTTTGCATATGAAGTCCGATGAGGTTGGAACCACTCTCAAACATCCTGAAACAATGAATGGCAATGTTAAAAATTTAAGTAAAATGATAGAAAATAAAAGTAAAGGAGAATGTCACTTTTACTTTAAGAATTTAATACTACCATTTATTACTTTAAGAATTTAATAACACTGCCAAAAACTTAACCCATGAATTTATTTTTCAAATTTCATGCAAATATTTTTAGCAAGGCGATGTTTTCCAAAATATCCCGATATATTCCCAATATATCGCGACATATTGAATATATCACGATATATTCAAAATGTCAAAAATATTGCGATTTTTTACTGGCGATATATCGCCAAGGGGAATGACTCGCGATATATCGTGATATCGCCGTTATATGTAACTATGATCTAGATCTAATCACCTAAACTCAATATGGTACACTTTGGTATTTGGTTGAGTATTTCTCTTTTGTCTAAGCCTCCTCAACTTGTTCTTAAATTCTACACACCACATCTATTTCCTAGATCTAGATCTATCCTTCCATTACCTAACCCTTGCATCCATGTTTCTACCCTCAAAATCTCTTGAGTTGGTTCGTTAGCCCACATAGTCTAGTTAGGGTCTCCCCCTTGATCTTTCTCCTAGCTTGATCTAAAGTGATAAGAACCCATCCGGAGTGATAACTACCCTTGTACAATAGTGGATGAGGCCCTTGCAATGTCACTTGGTTATCTACCCTACCTCTATTGTCCCAAAGAGGATGCCTTTGGTGGTAGCTACACTTTGAGTGATAACAATTACCTTTCATGTCACATTGATTGCTAATATAAACTACTATAATTAATAAATAATGGTTCACTGAATTGATCTTATATAATCACTTGTTTCATTTCATTATTGGAATTTTACATGAATGCTATGAGTTATAGTTTATTTCGAATGATACATTGAGAATTTCATAGTGGAATCATTATTGTGCATATATGGTTCAAACAGCAATTGGTAATCTTGGGTAGTAGATGTGTGCCAACATCTTTAAAGTTTTTCAAGAGTTGTTAAGTGGGTGAAACTGTGGTTTAGGGGAACAATACTAGTACAATGACCATCACTGGGATTGCAATGTTTCCATTAGATTCTATCATGTATGAGGGCAGGGGATTGGCATTTAATCAAGCACATCAACCCCTCTATGTACCTTGGTGTTAATAGTGTTGATTGTTTAACTCTTTTTTCATAACCTTAAGAAACATGTACTCTTCACTCAAGCAAAATTACTTAATAGGCATGGAAAGTTTTTTCTACCTTTATTTAATGCTTGGATTAAGAGGTTTCATCAAAATTGGGGTGTTGACTAATCTCCGTGGAGGATCAACTTTGAGATTTGAGATAGAGACAAGGGCTAGAGCCTAGACGTGGGGGCACATGTTGTTATTGAGGAATAGGTGCCATTTAGAACCTCTCTGTTTATGTATTTTGGGTCAGTTATGGATTGCACCCTTACTTTCTATAGACATGAGAAACTTTGCATATTTGTGTATAATGGTTTGGATTCTTATGGATGCACATGAATATATAAGTTTGTTTCAAAATTTGAATATTTTATGTAGTTTTTGATGGACTGGTTTTGTGGTCCAGTTTTTTTTTGGTCTAGTCCGGTTCAGGTTTTTGGGCTTGACCGGTTTAATGACTGGTCTAGTTTTGATAACATTGGTGTCGGTTTAGTAGTCGAATAACTTGCCAATCCTTACACTTATAGGTTGTGCATTAACACTTCCCTCATTTATGATTGTTCACGATGGAATATTGCAGTCTTAGACATTACGGTTGTTTCTCAGTTAACAGGGAAGAAACCCTAAAGTATGTGCATCACCACAACTTCATCAAGGGAAGGATATGACTCCATTTATAAATGTTATGGATAAATGTGTATCAAATCCATAACACAATTCCATACATGTTGGCAATCAAGAATCAAACTATACCATAAAGTTATTTTACACTCGAGGATAAGCCAAAAGGGCTTTGGAAGAAAGGATCTTAGATTTGAACTGATTGCAGAGATCAGTTACTCAAGCCCATATCATCCCACACTCAAGCCCATAAGCAAGAATGAGATTGTTGGCATCTTGCCAACCCCAATCATCAATTGGCTCATGAAGAGAGAACATGTCAAATGTAGGATTTAAATACAAGTAGAGAGGATAACATTTCTCCTCTCAACCACTGGAGGCTAGACCCAATTAACATGTGGTGGATATGTTTATGAACAAAGCCTATTAAATGATCCTCACATATTTCTTTAAAGCTATGCAGGGGAAGATTTTGAATTTCAATCTACAATTGATGGTAAGAATAGGAAAGCTGCAGGGGTTTTATATGAACTAAACTTTCAGCCATATATAGCATTTTATGGAAAAATACATAAGGTGGCTCACATGGATGTGCAATAATGACGTTTTTAGTCAAACTTCACTCATGAATAACACATCAAAACCATGTAATGTACAATTTTCATATGTTCTAATTATTATCAAAGAAAACTGAAATCTAATAGACTAAAAGTGAAAACAAATACCTGGTCAAATCCATCCGACCATGTTATAGAGACAGCATAATTTCCCATTGGCCTGATACTTTCTGGTTCTATGTCTTCAGGCACATCAGAGTATTGTAATTTTTGTTCACCCGTCCATTCATCCTGATCACAGAGAAATATAAGAAATGCGAAGCATATACATGAAATTTTTACTGAAAAATCAATTTCTATTGTCAATTCAATGCAAACAAACTTGACAGATGAAATTTGTCCTACTCACTGAACTAAACTCTCTTTTACAGAAATTTAAACTACTCAAGTTCTTACAAGTTTAGTTTGACACTCTATAACATTCGTACAGTTTTATTTTACTATGTTAATGATTAGGTATTATGTAATAAATGCATGTTTGCTACGGTTTCTAATTTTAGTGCCTACCATTTTTTATATAAGTGCATATAGTTAGAATTAAGGGTGATAACATGTGATTAAATCCAAAGCATAATAATCACAAAGAAGATAAACCCAAGCACATACAGTATACATGGGTACCTCTACCGAAATATGCACATGCAATATGATATTGTACAATGATCAATTGACTTAATGATGTATGAAGTTGCAACACCTCATCTTTATAAGTGTTAGATTCCTAGCTGTGAGGAAGCTTCCCCCCACCTCACACTAGTTGACTAAAACATATTATTTCCACATGGGTCAAACACCTTAAGCAACCGTTCATACAAACAGATCACAGATTTACACACTGATGTTTTATGTGGTTAAAATCCTTAAGAGGGGTAAACAATCCAGGACCCCAACCAAACAACTACTTGAGGCAATATATTCATACAAAAGGAAAACAAATTTACATATGAGTTTCTCACAATTGATCATCAGCTAATGACCCTCCATGCTCTTTAAATAGAGATCACAGACCAACTGGGTGCTAAGCCATGGATCAACGTAGTCATTAAAATCGAGGAGAAGATGAACTGTTAGATCGCATTATGTCTAGAACATATCATGATGTCGGATTACATAAGTAAAATGCATACAGATGCATACTAAAGAAACACATTTTACCTAAAGAAACATTAGACCTAGTTGATATTAACTAACTCCCAAGTGTCTAAATATCATAACATTCCCCTTAAGAAAAATTTGGGATAGGATTGAAGGATTTACAAAGGAGACACAATAGGAGAAAGAAGAAGGCACGAGAGCCTATCACTCCATGGCAAATTCCTAAACTCCTTACTTCGATGAAAGTTTAGAAAACTTCACTTTTGTAAGAGACTTTGTGAAGATCTTTGCAACTTGATCAATTGTAGGGCGAAAGAACACTTTGAGCATGCGATCCTAAATAGGGTTTTTGATGATGAATCTATAGATCAGTCTGCTTGCTACGTTGATGTTGAATTGGATATTTCATGAGTTTGGTGGCACTTTGATTGTCACAACAAAAGGTAGTCAGATATTGCTGCTAGAATCCAAACTTTGAAAGGATCTATCAAAGCCATAGGGATTCTTGACTTGCATTAACTAGGACTTAATAATATGCTTCTACCAAAGAAAGAGCAAGAGCTTGTTATTTCTTACAAGCCTAAGTAGCAGGTCTAGAACCAAGACTGAAAATGTAGCTTGGAGTAGACTTTGATCATCAAGGTCACCAACTCAATTTGAGTCAGTGAACCCAACCACAAAGGAATCCCCCTTTAACTATAATGAATCCCAAATTGAATTGTTCCTTGGATATTGTTGTCCGCTGATTGCACACCAGCAACAGAAACTTTCCGAAAGTTGTCTCCTCACTTAGGAAAGTGGGAGAGGTGTGACCTTGGGGGCAAGCACAGAGCTAGGTACTGTCACCTACTCCTAGCTCCTCCGTTTAGTCTAACTCCTAACGAAGCCAAAGGGGGTAGTCCCTAACAAAGAGTTTTCTAAGGGTCAATGTGGTTAAAGTGTTTTAATTGGTTGCGGATGCGGATGGGTGTTGTTTAGGAGTTATTGTGATTAGAAGTGTTTATTTATTATGAGTATGACACATAATCAAAGCAATCCACGTTGCTAGCAAGAGATTAAAAGATAAGTAATGATTCTAGACTTTCATTAATTATGCATTCACAGATAGAAATTATAACAGATCACAGACAATTGATCAAAATAAAATAATTATGGAGATTAACAAAGGACCAGTGCCTTATGGAGTCAAATACTGAAATGCTCAAAGAATTAAATAACAAGTCTAGAAATCAAACTAGTGAATATTAGGTTGTGCGAGTGCTCTTGGTAGATTTTAAGAGTTTTAAGTGCTCTTGATTAGGGTGTCAACGAAGGTTTGTCAAACAAGCCGAGAGAATATTCCAAGTTCACTCCATGGAAGACATGTCGGGTCTGTCCAGTATCCCAGGCTAGTATCGCAGAGATTGACTAGCTAGCTGAGAAGCTTAAACAACGGGGTTTCCGGCACCTCTACTAGGAAGTACTTCAGAAAATTCCCTACAACACTGGTGCGTTGGTTATAGGGTTTAAATTTTATTAAGTTATTCTTGCAAGATTAGAGATCCAGTGTCGTTTCTAGGTACTCCGATTTTGAGGTCGGTCATAGCATACTCCGGCAAGGAGAGAACGAAGTTAATTAATTAGGGGGTGCGTGTTGCAAATTTTATTAAGTTAATTAATTAGGACTCTTCGACAGAGAGCGCTCTTGACCCCGTCTTATGACAGTGGTTCAAGAGACTTAGCTAATCTAAGATGCCTAATGCAAGGGTATGGAGTTCCAAATATGCTCTCCGATAGAGAGTGCTCTTGATTTGTGTTACTGCAAGTTCAAGAGACTTAATTTAATTCGTTAAACTTGAATGAAACAAAAGAAACATAAATATCTAACTACCCAAGAGTCTCTTTCAGGCTTTTTAGGGCCGTAATCGGGAAAGCAAGGGGGTAAGTAAACAGTAAGAAATTATACAATGTCTAAGTAAACAATCAAATCATCATTTTACTTCATTTTCGAAACATAAACTTACTTATGATTATGCAATTATCCTATATTATCCTATCCTACTCTACCATTAGCAGTTTATTGAACAAAAAGGAAAAAGCATGACAATGGGACGATACAGGCTTCCCCCAAATGGGGGAAGAGGGGTGTGGGAGCCATAATCCCACTCGTTTTTTATTAATTTTTTACAATTTTTTGATGACTTTGCTTTTGCCTTTTCCTGAAAGAACAGGGAGAGAAAGGGATGGAAAGAAGAGGGAAAATTTGTCTTTTTTGTTCTTTGATTGCTTCCTTGCTTGCTTTTAGCCTTTGGGCTTTTCTCGATTCTTCTTGCAAGTAAGAGCTTTAAACAATTCAAATGTTATATGTTAATAAAAAATTAAAGACATAAAACTACAAACTAAACTCTCAAAGAGGGGTAAAAATCAGCGGTGAAAGAAGAGGAAAGTGAGAGGAGAAAGACCAAGAAAAGGGAGAGAGAAAAGGTAAAAAAGAGGGCTGTCCAAAGCAAGAAAAATGGCTGCAAACTAAGTGAAAAGAGGGCTTTCCAAAGGCAAGAAAGAGGGCTGGAAAACTAAGTGAAGACAAAGGAAAAGAGGGCAGCGAAGAGGAAGGAAGAAAAGCAAGCCAAATAAGGCAATGGGAAGGAAGCCTAAGGATTGAAAGAAGTAAACTAGGGCTTTCTAAGTGACTGGTAACCAAACGAACATTAACTTGTGGATGGAACACAAGAGAGAGAGAGTTATTCCCAGCTTTCTTTTTGAAGCAAAAGATGATGAACACTGTAGGTCCTGCAATTAAAAATGTTAGATTCAAATGGTTGTTTTGAAGCATGGGATAGAAGCAGCTGAGCTCACACCCTTCTACAATCTGTGAAGCCTGAATCACATCAAAACTTAAAACAAGACGTGAGATAAAATGTATGCTAGTATGTTAGGCAAATCAAATCAAAATCAACATTTTGTATTACTTACTACTCATGTCCATCAAAATATCGATTTACTTTGCATAAATAACCAAATTGAAGTTACAAATGGCTATTCTACTGTGCCAACAATGGCCTTCTTGAGCTAGCAAAATATTTAAACACATACAAGTAAAAAGAGATGAGTTAGAGACAATATCACCTCAACCATGAGGAATCCAGCACAATCAAGAGCCTATAGACCTCCAAAGTCGAATATCTTTATTAACAAAGCCAAAGCAAAATGCTTGATACAATTTTCTCCGAGTAACTTTTATTGATTAAGTTGTCATTGATGCCAACAGTGCCTGGTCATTGATGCCAACAGTTGAGTCTTGGTGCCCCTTGTGGAGCCCCTAAGGGTTAGTGTTTGTTTTGTGGTTGTCTGTGTCAAGAGGAGACCTTTTGACTTTGCCCAAGCCCAAGTCTGAAGCCCTTGGAGGCCTTGGGACAATAGCAAAAGCCCTGAACTTCCTGGAGAGTGGTCAAGTTGGTTTAATCAAAATATTAAGGTTAATAAATAATATTTTTTTAATTAAAAAGTTTTGTTAATGAATCAAGCATTAAAAAGGGGTTTTTAATAAATAAAAATTTTAAAACAGTTTAGTAGATAAAAAAAAAATTCAATAAAACATGGAAAAGTCTAAAGTCAAATTTTAAAGAGTTTTTAAAATAATTATTTATTAAAATAGTTTAATAAATAATAATAAAAATTTTAATGTTTTAAAAAAAAAATAACTTTTTTCATTAAAATAAGGAAAAGGTTCTTTCAAAATAAAATTGATAAATATACTCAGTAATTTAAGGAAATCAATTATCTTATAATGTCATATAAATATATGAACCTTTGTAAACT
>LPNX010243654.1:115073-142339 GCA_001517045.1 Pseudotsuga menziesii
CCCCCCTCAAGTTAGAGAAGAGCCAATCGGAAGTGCTGAGAGGTGGTTATCGAAGAGATAGTGGGTAACACCTCTAAGTTATAGTTGGGCTAGTTGTGATCTTTGGGGCTTTAACTATACATGATAGTTAAAGATTTAACACCTATGGCTCAATTTCTCCATATATGCGATACTTGAGTTCAGTCCATGGGGATCCACAAAGTGATGACTATCAACCAAATGGTCTAGAACCTAAATAGTTGTAATGGCTATTGTTATCATGAATCTTGTAGTTTCCCCTTTGAGTGATCCTATACAAGATGGCAGAGGGGATGGGAAACCAAAGTCCTGACCTATGAATACCCCAACCCCAAAATGATGGAATGGTTTTCACACTGGTTGAGATATCCTTCGCTTTATACCACTAAAGCCTAAGTGACAAAGGGGGAGACCCAGATCTATCCTAGAAGGAAATACCTAAAGCTAAATCACCAGATCAAACTAGAAACATAGAATACACAAGGTGAAAGTTGTAAACCCTAGATTTAAGGATAAGTCACAATTTAAGGAATACCCGAGTAGAAGGTGGTTACAGATACTTGGAATGCTACTCAATTTAATTTATGCAGTGACTTATGGATTTAATCACCAAATCTAGAATTTGTGTGTTAATTCAAATGATCAAACTTGATACCCTAGGGGTATTTAAATGCAAAATTGGAGAAATACCCTAGGTTAGGTTTGACAGAGAATTACGGCTTCTAACACTCTTGATTTGATGCTTCGATGGCAGGTAAGACAGTATGCACGATCCAAACAAAACCAGACACCTAGGAACTCAGAAAATTGTTGACGAAGAAGAGATGTCGATTTTCCCAAGGGATCAGTGCCACTTCTACATGGGAAAATGGAGTCTGATGGTAACGCCTAAGAGGGAGACTAGGTTTTCGATGAATGCCATCAAAACCCAGATCGCCAGATTTTTATTTTCCAAGTAAAAAGTCCCCCTGTGAATTTCCCTACTATCTACAAGAGGTTTTTCAGTGAAATTTGTTGATGGGCAATGCATGAAAAATAAAACAAATAGAATTTAGCTGAGATACTCACCTGGAATTTGCAGATACTTTCCTAGATGATGAGGATTTCCTCCTTGTAGATCAAATGGGAAACTCGGACAAGTTCTTAATTTTACCGCTTTGCTCAGTGACCCTAGCGTCCTCCTTTCCTGCCACACAAAGGGAAAGCCAGTAAGTGAAACAAGAAAGATCGGGATCTACAAAAATAGAAGTAACTAACAGAGAAATGAAGAGTCATAAAGAAATAATCACTACTTGTTGGAATCAATCTGAAGCAAAACGCCAGGGCAAGTCCCCCCACCAATGAGCCTTCTCCTCAAATCACCTTCTACACCTGCAAAATGAATTGGATATAAAAAATACAAGAAACTATGCCATGATATCCTCGGTGCAAGAGAGAAACAGTTTCAATCATCATCACATTTAGTTATCCACAAAGACACAAGTATTTGATCCCAAAAAAATCTCTTTATTTTATAAGTTCCAATGTTAGAGCTCATGGTTTACAATGGGGAGGGTCTCTTCTTTATATAGCTTTTGAGAGATGCAAACCCTAACTTACTTTTTCGTCCAACGATTGAGATTAAAACATCATCAACGGTGGAGATCACTTTTACATAGATCAACTTGATTAGATCAAGGGGGGCGCACGTTTTTCCCAATGATGCCTTGTCTAAGTCAAAATACATTATAACATAAGATATAACATGATAATATATCAAGGGGGTCACCTTAGGGGCTCAATTCTCCCTAGGCCCCATTACAACATCAAAACATAAGATATAACAATGCCATATATCACATAGCCAAGGTGAGGGGCACCCCATGGGGGATGTCCTCACTAGATGAGCCAAATGAATCATCATGTTGAAAATATTAAATCTGAAGGTCCTCTTTATGTTTTTGAGTGTAGTGTGATAAAGAGGACATGTAATTTGCTCATTATGTACATTTATATATTAATGTGACTTATGTATAAATTAATGATGTTTTATACTTGATTGTATTGGGCCTCACTTAAAAGTATTTAATAATTAAAATGAATTATTATTAAATAAGTGTGCATGAAGTGAGGACCCTATATTTTGCAAAAGCATCTTAACCATTAGATCAAATTGGTTAGATGAGGTAGTTATGAAATTTAAAGTATAAAACTAGGGTTAAGGGCAAATTAATGATCACCATCAATGAGAAAAGGAAGAGGAGACTAAGACTAAAAGAGAAAGAAGAACCCTAGAAGACCGACACATTTCTCAAGACAATTTGCAGCACTAATATCGAGGCAAGTACAACAACATTTATTGTAGTTTGTCAAATCCGTACAGCATGTGTTAAGGCACAGATTTTGAGGCAAATTCTGTACTATTGTTTTTTACTGGATCATACAACATTTATTGTTGTTGAGCACGAATTCTGAGGTAGGCAAAAAGTACAGAAGTACAACACGTGCAGATCCGTATAGTCCATACCACACATGTGGAAAGCACAATAGTTTTGTGCAGCAACAGATTGGCACGGTTTTCGAGGTATTTGCAGTTGCTTTGGTAAATGATTTTGTCAGTAAGGGTCTCAAGAAAAATATTTTTTGTGCTGAAGAAAAATATTTCTGAATCTCTCTTTTAATGATAATATCTTCTTTCTAGGGTTTTGCCCGGTCTTAGACCAAACATCTGTGTTTTTCATGTGTGAATGACTTACTTGAGTATTTGAACAGTTCTTGATCTTGGTGGTTCATATTTTTAATTTTTAATTATAAACCCTAGTTTGGTCAAGTGTTTGACATAATATGTAAATGAGAGATTTAAATGAGCCAAGTCCAAGTTGAGGTTATTCAAGTTTTGAATAACCTGATAGCATTCCAAGTATCAGAGCCAAGTCCAAGTTGGTATCAGAGCCAAGTCCAAGTTGAGGTTATTCAAGTTTTGAATCACATAACAGAATTGTGTTGTCTTTCAGTTTAAGATTTGTTGTAAGTTGTTATCTTCAGATGATGAACATTAGGTACGAAGATCAGTTGGATGGCATATCCAACTATATACCTTGGAAAGTGAGGATAACCGCAGTGCTCAAAAAATGGAAAATCTGGAGCTTTGCAAGCACAGTAATGATGAAGCCCACAAAAAAGGATGCATTAGGAGAACATGAAGCCTTAGAAGCCAGATCTCAGAGGGTGATCCTGGATGGAGTGAAAGATCATCTAATCTCGCATTTAGCAAAGAAAAAAACAGCCTATGACATGTGGGACACCATGAAGCAATTATTCGAGGCAAAGAACGAGAACTAGAAGATGGCCTTGAAGGACAAGTTACACAATATAAAGATGATAAAAGATGAAAGTGTAACTTCCTACATGAGTCGTGTGGCTCAGGTCAAAGACGAGTTGGCTACGGTAGGAGAGACCATCTCATACTCAGAATTGGTGAGGATATCCCTGAAGGGTTTTACCAAGAGATGGGAGGTCTTTGTCAAATGTATTGTTGGCAGAGAGAAACTTGTGAACTGGTCCAGGCTATGGGATGATTTCACCCAAGAGGAAATTCGAGAAGGATCTTTGGGTGGGCAAGTCTGCGAGGAGGCAGAGCATAATGTAGCTCTTACAGCAAAGACTAGCAAGAAGAAGAAAGACCTCAGTCAGATTAGGTGCTACTATTGTGGTCAAATGGGGCATTATGCTTCGAAATGTCTTGAGAAAAAGATTGTGAAAACTGAAAGAGATGTGGCAGCCTCTGCAGTAGTAGAAGAATATGCCAAGAAGTTTGAGCAAGAGTTTTCTCTTGTCTCAATTGATTCCAATGTAGGGAGTTCTACCTTTGAGCATGTCTGGGTTGTTGACAGCGGTGCAACCAGACATATGACTGGAGTCTATGATAACTTTTAGGTGATCACGTGGTTGGGGCTAGGGCATTTCATCCAGACAGACATTGATAGTCCCCAAATTGCTATACAAGGGGTTGGAACAATCAGGTTCCAACTAGACCTTGGAAAGTTCCCGGATATTCATGGAGTATTGTTTGTACCTGGGATGAGAGTGAGCAAACTCTCAGTGTCATCCTTTGAGGATGATGGCTATGGGATGATGATCAGGTTTGGTCATATCTTTCTGTATAGGAAAGATGAGCCAATTGGTACCACCATCTTATTGGGCAGTTGCAGGGACAGACTATATGTCCTGAGAGGGCATGTTGTACAACCAGGAGCAGGAGCAAGAGGATGGCTATCAGAGTTAGAGAATGAGGATGATGCTGCATTTGATAGATATGGACCTGAAGAGGAGAGTGACTCTCTCGAGAGCACTGGCAGGATACTCAGCCAGTCAAATGATGGTGCAGTCGAGCAGGTTGATGAGACTCAAGTTAAGTCTCAGGCTTCAGAGTTTCAGTTTGAGGTAGAGCATGTGTTTCCGAGATTGATTTCAGAGCATGAGGGAGTTGCTGTAGGGGTCAGAGATGGAGATAGTGTTGCAGACCTTCCTCTTTAAGAGGGAGTGTTGAAAATACTAACTTTGAAAGTCCTCTTTATGTTTTTGAGTGTGGTGTGATAAAGAGGACATGTAATTTGTTCCTTATGTACATTTATATATAAAAGTGACTTATGTATAAATTAATGGTGTTTTATACTTTATTGTATTGGGTCTCACTTAAAAGTATTTAATAATTAAAGTGAATTATTATTAAATAAGTGTGCATTAAGTGAGGACCCTAGATTTTGTAAAAGATTCTTAACCATTAGATAAAATTGGTTAAATAAGGTAGTTATGAAATTTAAAGTATAAAACTAGGGTTGAGGACAAATTAATGATCACCATCTATTAGAAGAGGAAGAGGAGGTTAAGACTGAAAAAGAAAGAAGAACCCTAGAAGACTGGCACGTTTCCCAAGACAAATTGTAGCACAAATATCGAGGCAAGCACAACAGCATCTAATGCAACCTGTCAAATCCATACAACACGTGTGAAGGCACAAATTTCGAGGCAGATTCCATGTTGTTGTTTTTTACCGGGCCGTACAACATTTATTGTTGCTAGGCATGAATCCTGAGGTAGGAAAAGTACTAAAGTACAGCATGTGTGCAGATCCATAGAATCCGTACCACACGTGTGGAAAGTACAACAGTTTTGTGCAACAACAAATTGGCACGGTTTTTGAGGTATTTGCAGTTGTTTTGGTGAATGATTTTGTTAGTAAGGGTCTCAAAAAAAATATTTTTTGAGCTGAAGAAAAATATTTCGGAATCTCTCTTTTAATGATAATATCTTCTTTCTAGGGTTTTCCCCAACAGTTGGGGTTATTCCCGGTCTCAGACCAAACATCTGTGTTTTTCATGTGTGAATGAATTAATTGAGTATTGGAACAGTTCTTGATCTTGGTGGTTCATATTTTTAATTTTTAATATAAACCCTAGTTTGATCAAGTGTTTGACATAATATGTAAATGAGAGATTTCATATTTATGTCTGAATTTCTTCACATCCCAGATATACTGACGACTTAAACTGGTGTAGAAGTGTCCGAGAAGCCATAATAAATCATCTGTTTAAATTTCCTTCCCATTTCCTTGACCACACAAGACAAATCGATTTTCTCAGTGATTTCTTAGTTCTTTTTTTTATGGTACTTCCTTTGAAAATCATAAAATTCATCATAACTTCATTTAGGATGAGAAATCGGGCGAACTGACTACGTAGGAGTATCTGGAGACATAGTAGAATGGTACCAGTGACTACTCATACCCCATGGAGCATTATGGCACCCTAGGAGAACCAAAATTACTGCCATTTGTGATAAAAAAATATGATCTGGCCAATAATAAAGTGATAATAAGCACTGATCAGGCAATTTGAGGCCAAACTCTGAAAACTAAAACTGCAGTATTGGTACTGGGCATGTCTAGAGCAAATATAACCACTGTCAAATTTTTAGCCACTCCCTTAGGAACCGTGCTTGACTTGGTCAACTGGCTTAACCAGGTCAAAATACCCACACTGAAGGTGAGATGTTGAACTAAGTTGAACCTGCATGCATCGAAGGTAAGAAATGCTCCATGATGTACATTAAAACCCAACTTAAATTATGCCATTTAGAATCATGGTGACAGTAATAATAATAATAACCAGTAAGATATACCTCTATCTTTGAAGAATCATTGAATCTTCTGGAAGTCTCTTGTATATGCCATACTTACAAAATTTAAACAATTTGCTAGTACTAGGTGAGGATGGAAAACAAGGCTAAAGTAAAGGGTGATGACCTCTAGTTGGTTTTGACAATGCCATCTCTCCGAATGATGACAAATACACAACCAAAATGGCATATGCATGACAAATAGCAATAGGTGATGGAGGTGTCTCACAAATGGAACACTAGTCAACCTTCAAAGGTAGGTGCCTTAGAAAGCCTTTTGGGCTTCCAAAAAATGACAAAGGCATAACCCTGATAGGTCAACGCCACCCTGTTGCCTTGTAGGGGTAAATGAGCCGAACATCATTACAATGAATGAGTGCTCATCCTTTGACCATTGAATTTTAAACAACATTTAATTTTAACATAAGATAATAGCCAACCTCCAAAAGAAGGTGCCCTAGAAAGCCTTCTGGGCTCCAAAAAATGACTAAGTCCTAGCCCACTGCCAGCAAGCATCCATAGCCCAATGGGTTTGAATCACCCCGTTGCCCTTGTGGGGGAAAATGAACCTTACATCATACGATGGATGAGTGCTCATCCTTTGGCCATTGACAAATTTATAACATTCATACTTTGCATCATTTAGATATAACATTTACGCATTCCGATGCTTTAGTGTCTAAGGAAATTGTTGGGGTGAATCACTTGTTTTGAGGACTAAAGGAAAACCATCCGATGAACTTGGCCACATTGACCAAGCCACATACTTCATAGCTAGAGACACAAAAAACCTTGGAGTCTATCATGCACAGGGGTCAAGATGGAGAAAAAGATCTTCAATCTCACAAGTCTTAATCAACACAAGCCATAGGAGGAAAATAGTTATGCATGAACGGGGTGGATGGGGACAAATGATACATCGAACCAGCATAGCATTAAGGTTTAAAAGTTGTGTAAAGCATGGCATAGGAAATAGTCTTCAACATTAGATTCTTTAATCATTTTCAACACAAGTTTAAGCATCAGTATATATGTAATATAAACATAGGTCACCATAATCATCATAACACAACAAGCTTAGGTGTTAACATACATCAAAGAACAAAATCCAACCAAGGAGCCATATACCTGCTCTCACCATATATCTGTCAATCACCACTACATCCATCATAGTATTTAGATCGGGGAAAGCAAACAAGTCGGCTTTCAGATTTTTTATTAAGCCATATGCTTTGACGCTTCTGGAATCAATTCCACAAATATTTCCATAAGGGCGAGTGATTTCTAGTCCCATTTCTTTCATGATGTTTTGAGGCATAACATTTATAGCATCTCCAGAGTCTAACATGCAATTATGGAGCAAGAGGTTGTTGATTTGCAATGTGAGATAGAACGAAGGATGTCCTCCACTCTTCCTCTGATATACAACAGTATGAATCTAGATGGGAGGGTCTACCTCTACCTCTCGGCCTCTAATGCTCTGAATGTGACAAGACTCATAAATGGTGTCAGGGGCATTGACTACTGGTATGTTATCAAAGAATTGTTGAACTTGATCTTTAACAGAGGGTAACTTTATTAGTTCACCCAGAGAAACATTTTGCATAACCTTGTGCAATTCGTGTTCTATGTCTATCCCTAGTTCATGGTCACAAAGATCTTGTTCGTCCCATTGTTCTTCCTCTACAACTTTATGCTTATCCAGGAAAGGCGTTGTGTCTTGATCTTTACTTCTGTGCTGGTACACGTGGGTAGTGGGTTGCGTTGTCGTGCATACTAACTCTTCTTCTTCTTCCCAATCCTCGTCTTCTAGCAAGATTCATCCGAAATCTTCCTCTTCAATGAAATCTTCTACTAAATTCATAGCTTGATCCTCATATTCAAAGCTCTTGGGGTCTTCCTCAGGTTCCTCACATATGTTCACATTTCTGCCCTCAGATGGCTCGTTTCTTCTAGGGTTTTGTCTATTTTCATCTACAGGACCCCTTTGGTTGTTCCAGTATTGTCTAGGGATGTAGGCATTTTTGTCTCTTTCTTGATCCCTAGTTCGTGCTATGTCCTTTGTGAACAAAGTAAGGTTTTTCATCATTTCATACATTGCATCTATCGTGGGTTTCTCTTCTGTTAAAGGTTCCTTGGCTCTCCTAGGCTTTGGATCACTACGGGAAGATGAAGGAGCATACACGTCTAGAAAGTTTTTCTTCCCCATAGATGCTATGTTAGCTTCTACTTTCTTCGCCTAGGTTTGAGCAGTCTTAAGGTCATTTGGGCTCTTCTCTTTAAGATTTAGACCAAACCATCCTTCAAAGGCGTTTAAATAAAGTATTAGAATAGCCTGAGCGGTTGGTCCTAGATCTTGAGGAACGTTTGAGACAAACTTATCAAATCTTATATTGAATTCGTGAATAGTCTCATTTTCTCTCTTTTTTACCTCAAATAACTGATTTAGGAGGAACATATTGTTTGGCTTAGATGACCAATCTTCTATAAGTTTCTTGGTAAAGGTATCATAACCATCTACAGATCCTGGAGGCAGTCCATCAAGCCAGCTTTTGCCATCTCCTTCTAAGGATGTTTTAAGGGCAACCATATAAACGTCTTCAGCTTTGGCCCCATAAGCATCCATGTAGTTCCATACTGATTGAATTTGGTCTTCAATGGAAATTGCTGATGAACCACTGAATCTTGGTAGCTTATCAAAGTACTTCTCAGGTAAATCATGAGGAGCACCATGGATCATTGAAAAACCAAAAGGAGAAGGCCTAGCTTGACTTCCAAACTGCCTAGGTCCCATGGGAGGATTGTTTTGAGCCATTGGAGAGTTTGCTCTAGGAGGACTACTTGGAGGAGTGGAAGGGTTCGAGTTGTTTTTTGCGGAATTGGGTTGAGTAGGACAGGGACTTGATTGAAAAGCTTCAAGAGAGTTATTTAAGATTTGCCAAGGTGAGTTAATCACCCTATAATAAAAGCTCAAGGATTGATCTTTAATATTTTTATTGTGATTTCGAACGTATGTTAATGAATTTTTAGGAATGTTTCGACTTCGAAGGTTATACTCGTGGGTAGTGTTACCAACTTTTTTGTACCATAGTTGGGTTACCTGAGGAGCCGTCGGTTGACAAACATGTCCAATGTTTGATTCCAGTGTATCAGTTGATCCGTCTTTATGTCTAGCCAATTTTTGCTAGCCAGTTTTTCATTTGAATAATTTTGACCATGGCCCCGTGGGGTTTGTAATAAAATGTGCTAGTAGGGTGTTTTTAGTGGTTCGGTCTCCTAAAACATAGAATCTCAACTAAGGTATTCCAAGGAATTTTTTGCCCTTGACAATTATGCTTTGCCTATAGCCGAGTATAATTGACGAGGTTTTCTCCTGCTTCCTCCAAAGCTGGAATGCCCGATTTTGAATTATGGGCCTTGAGGGGTTATTAGAGCCCAACTGAGTGTATATAAACCTACTAGGCATTATTAAAATAGAGCATGGTCATGTCCTAAGTCAATAGGACCATTAGAAATTTCCCGAAAAATTTTTACCGGATGGGTTAAAAAATTATTTTTTAATTTTCTAATTATTTCCCTAAGTTTTTTTATTAATTTTTCCATAAATTAAATGAAAAAATCCTGTTTGTAATAAGTTAGTCATCCGAACCCCATTTTCAGTGATTGAAGGCTCTAACTTTAAGCCAAAAATCATTCTTGATCGGCCAGCCAGTCAGATCCAACTTTCAGATCATCAATCGGACACATAATGCTTATTTTCTCAAAAAAGTCATTTTTGGAGAAAAAATGATTATTTTGGAGAAAATTCAAAACTCTCCAAATTAATCCAAATTTAGTGAAATAAAAGGCTAAATGATATCTCAATGGGCATTTACGATGATTGGAGTTATCATACCTCAGCTTCACTCGGCATTCAGTGAGCAATAAAGATATATTCAGTCCACGGACTTGTCATCTCTAGCTAAACTCCCGAATTGGATGAGATGGAGAGCACTCATTGGTTTGATGATTTGATCGAGACAAGAACTGGTGATTACTTTATGATCTAATGGCAGTGGCTCCTCCATACCTAAGATGTGGCTCCTCCATACCTAAGAGGCGCCTTCACCTACCAGCTCACGCCCCTCTTCATGCTCACGCCCCTCCTTCATCAGCAGATGCGCCCTCACATGTGTGGACTCCTAGGTGGTTGGTTTTGGATGTTTAGATTTGGAGTGAGGGCGCCTTGCCTAGGTGGAGGCCTTCCCTCACTCTTAGCTCTTCATCTTTAGGTTTGGACTCCCAGCTAGGTGCCAAACCGATCAGGTCAAGAATTTTTGGTTTTAGGGTTTTGGTCTTCATTCATTGTATAAATAGAGGCTCTTTCAGCTCTATCAGGGGTGGATGATTGACGTAAAGAACCTCTGGTGAAATATTGTAATGCTTGTTGCTCTTATGCAACCTATTTTGTAATAAAGAAAGGCTTTGGAGGCTCATGCTGTGTAAATCTTGGATGCATATCTTCCGGTTAATGAGGTGATATTGTTTTAGTTTCTTTACTTTTGCTAACTTGTGGGTATTAATACATGCTTTAGATGGCTTATAAAAACACGTAAGAATAGGTATTTGTAGCTTTCAAGTTACCTATTTATTCCATTTACTTTCAGAAAACTTAAAGAGCATTGTTTTATTCAGCTGTATTTCATGCTTTTGGGATTTGATTAGTAAATAATACATGTTTTAACCCCCATTTTGGCAAGTGTATAAGACTTTGTTTACAGATCACTTCACCGTACCAAGTAAAAGGTTGAGCTAAGTTGCATCTCCTTTTCTTGGAGCAAAGCGTACGTGTCTAGTAGCTGCATGCTATTGGGATCCAAAGTGGTTTCAAGGATTCAAGATCCAAGTGGTTTATCTTCTCCATTCACCCTCAAGTTAAAATTTTTCATTATTTCACTTTATGTTTGCAAGTAGAATTCTGATTTATAAAGCTAATCTTTTGCATCTACTTGCTCTCATTTCTAGATCTAGGAAGTGTCAAAATTTGTGCATTTTCTCTTAAATCTAGTTAGTACTTGAAGCGGCATAAAGTTCCTATCTTTGCTCAAGTATTAAGTGTATTTTGGTAGTATATTGTATTGTTTAATCCATCATTTTGCAGGAAAATAGCTCGCTGGTTTTTCTCTTTTCGTGATAGGTTAAGCAGGAATGCTGGCAAAAAATCAAAGATATAAGCTACAAGAAACATTCCTTTTTCCCCCTTCTTAATTCCCATTCTACAGGTTGCCTTGAAGACACTCTCAAAATCACAAAGGACTCCAAACTTCAAGCATTGTAACAAATTAATAAAAAGCAAGTGGGATTATGGCTCCCACACCCCTCTTCCCCCATTTGGGGGAAGCTTGTATCGTCTCTCAATTTTCATGCTTTGTTTCACATTTTTTGCTAAAAGTAGGATAGAATAGTTTCAATCATTAGAAGTTTGTTTTTTGTTTATTAAAGTAAGGTAGTTTTATTTCTGTTTAGTTCATCATTCATGAAATATAAAAGTAAAGATGTTTCTTTGTTTACTTACTTAAGCTAATGCAAATTTTGTTTAACGTTTTTGATATAGTTTTACTTACCCCCTTGCTTTCCCGAATAGGGCCCTAAAAAGCATGAAAGAGACTCTTGGGTAGTTTAGATTTTCATTGTTTTGTTAAGTGTTTAATTAATTAATTAAGTAAGTAAGACTCTTAAACTTGCAGTAACATAAGTCAAGAGCACTCTCTATTGGAGAGCATTATTAGATTTGCACATCCTTGCATTAGGCATTTAAATTAGATAAGTCTCTTGAACCTTTGTCATAAGACAAGGTCAAGAGCGCTCTCTGTCGGAGAGTTTTAATTAACTGATTTAATAAAACTTGCAACACATACACCCCTTAATTAATTAACCTTGTTCCCTCCTTGCTGGAGTATGCTCTAACCAATCTTAGATCGGAGTACCCAGAAACGGCACTGGATCTTTAAACCTTGTAAGAATAACTTAATAAAACTTAACACCTCGTAACCAACGCACCAACGTTGTAGGGAATCTTCCAAAGTACTTCCTAGTAGAGGCGCTGAAATCCTGCTGTCTAAGCTTCTCAACTAGCTGGTCAATCTTCGCGATACCAGCCTGGGATACTGAGCAGGCCCGACATGTCTTCAACGGAGGGAACTTAGAATATTCTCCTGGCGTTTGACAAACCTTCGTTGACACCTAAATCAAGAGCACATAAAATCCTTATAACCTACCAAGAGCATTTGCACAATCTAATACTCACTAGTTGGATTCCTAGACTTATTATTTGCGCATTTCAGTATCATTGACTCCATAAGGCACTGGTCCTTGATTAAATCTGCATAATTATCTTATATTGATCAATCGTCTGTGGTTCATTTTAATTTCTATCTCTGAATGCTTAATTAAAGTCTAGAATTTTTACTTATCTTTTAATCTCTTGTTAGCAACATGGATTGCTTTTGATTATGTGTCATATTCATAATAAGTAAACATCTTCAAATCATAATAACTCCTAAACAACACCCATCCGCATCTGCAACCTTTAAGAACACTTTAACAACTTAAAAGCCATAGAAACTCTTTTGTAAGGACTACCCCCCTTGGTTTCGTTAGGAGTTAGCCTAAACGGAGGAGCTAGGAGTAGGTGACAGTGCCTAGCTCTCTGCTGGCCCCCAAGGTCACACCTCTCCCACTTTCCTAAGTGAGGAGACAACTTTCATTAGATTTTTGTTGCTGTTGTGCAATCGGCGGACAACATCCTTTGGCGCCGTTGCCAGGGACAAATCTTTTTGTTCTTGGACGACCTTTGTTTCTTTTAGTTTTACCTTTTTTTCCCTTTTTGGTAGATTTTTAGTCCAATCACTCTCCGAAATTAGACTTAAGTCCACCTAGCGACTCCACTGTCAGTTAACACCTCGAGATATTCTATTAGAAGAAACTCTGAAGGTTTGTTTGATTTCATCCTTGACCTTGAAAAAGTCTATAGGAGGAGAACTAAACAAACTAGCTTCTCGTAGGATCCTTGCAGAACTTGGATCTGAGTCTATTTCAGACATCCACCTTTTATTTCCAGAAAACTTAGAAAATTTGCAAAACAATAACTGTTTCCTTGACATAATGGGTGAGTTCTTTACTCAACTCAAATTTACTCAGATAGCAGGTCAAGCTCATGACATTCCTGAAAAGCCTATCGACAAACTTATGACATATAATGGCACTGATGCCTCTGTCTCTGCTGAGCAACATCTCAGAAATTTCTCCAGGCACTGCGGTTCTTATGTTAGGGGTGCTGATAAACATGAAGATGTAGACATGACCTTGTTTGCTTTGTCTTTGGATGGCAAGGCTGGCAACTGGTATGATAATTTGCCAAACAATTCTTTTACCACCATAGTGGATTTCAAGACTACTTTCCTTGGAAAGTTTGGCAGTAAAAAGGAACCTAGACATCTAGTAGCAGCTTTGACTAGCATGAAGAAATCTGAAACCGAAATGATGGATGAGTTCAATAATAGGTTCACTGAGTTGTCAAATTCCATCCCTGCCACTTATTCTCCTCCTGCAACGTCCGTTTTGGATTATTACATTGAAGCATTAAGTGGCAAGATCCAGTACCAGATTAGAGACAAGGAGTTGGCTACTCTACTTCTAGCTCAGGGCTTATCCGTCAAAATTGATAAGAATATGCAGTCTTCAGGAGAGTCAAACATCCAAGGTTACTTTGGGTCATCCGTTCCTCCTAAAAATGTTGAACCTAAAGGGAAGGAGCCGTCAAACGAAGCTTATGAGAAAAAGCTCACCAACCTAACTGAGAAAATGCAAGAAATGGAAAGAAAATACTTAGCGCAGATTAAGGAAGTTCAAAATAGGGTTATAACAGTTGAAAGAAGGCAACCTCCGCCACCTCCTAGAACTTTCCCTGCAAGGCAAACATGGCAGAGAAAGAATCCCAACCATGAGCAGAGGCCTCCTCATCAGCTAGAGGTTACTAATGTGGTTGAGCCTCACAAACCATTTTGCAGGGCATGCAGAGATTTCCATGAGGAATCTGGCTGTCATTATGCATGTTATGTCCAAGAGCATGGTTATCCCGAGGGGTGCGTTCCCAATACGTCTGCAAGCAAGCCTGATTTTATCAACAACATAGATGACATCCCTAGCATCTCCATAGGAAATTGGCCACATGCCAATCATTATGAAAAGAAAGTTGACCACTTAACTCAATACTATGGTGAGATGCCTTCAGCCGAGTAGATCAACAACACTCAAAACTTCAAGGGGATAACTTATCAAAGAAAAGGGTCTTCTGCACAGAATATTCCTAAGGTAACAACTCCTAATCCTCCCAAAGAAGTAGAAACTAAAGAAATTGTTGATTTAAGTTTTGACTTAGGTAATTGGCTAGCAAATACAAAAGTCCCTGTTCCAGTCCTTGAATTATGTAAAATCCTTGGCCAAAAAGAGAGACTTTTGAGAATCCTAGACCCTCCAAGTAATGTCGATTCTCAAACTGAAGAAAGTCCTTCAAATCCTATAAGGCCCCTTACCCCTAAAAAGGTCACTTTTCTGATACCGTGGAGCGAACTTCAAATAATGTCTTTGTCGATCTACCTATAGTTCTATATACTAGGGACCCAAGAAAAGAAGATCATCCCCCTTTTTACGTATCATTGATGATGGGTGATCTTCTTCTACACAATTGTATGTTAGACTCGGGACCTAGTTCCAGCATCATGACCAAAAAAGTCATGCAGTAGCTTGACCTAAGAACCACAAGGCCCTACCAGATTGTATGTGCCATGGACTCTAAACCAGTTAAAGTTGAAGGGGTGATTGAGAACCAGGTAGTTAGATTGGCTAAGTATCCGGATATCCAAATCACCATGGACATCCTTGTTATTGATGTTTCGGACAAATAGGGGATGTTGCTTTCTAGGAAATGGGGTGCCACTTTGGGAGGATCAATCCAGATGGATTGGACCTATGCCACCATACCAACATCAAAGTTTTCACTTGTTAAGTTGTATTCTGAAAAGGAAAAAAAGACACCATGTTGAAAACCCTCAAAGACCATTGAATGAGTATGCTTACCACATTGATGAAAATGGTACCTATCAAATCAACTCCACCTTCTTGGAACCCCTCCAAGAAGAGATAAAGACTGAAAAACTTGGTGAATTGTGGAGAATGAATTTTGATGGCGCTTACTCTAGAACGGGCAAGGGGGCTGGTGTTGTCATTATTTCACCAGAGGGTAAGGTTTTCAACTTTGCTTTCATATTGGAATTTGAAGCAACTAACAATGTGGCGGAGTATGAGGCACTTCTACTGGGCATTGAGATTGCCAAGGACATGGGGATCAAGTTGCTTAATATTAAAGGGGACTCTGACTTAATTGTACAACAAGTTAAGGGTCAGTTTGCATGTAATTGTCAAAGACTTAAAGAATATAGAAATGCAATCTAGGATACGATGGAATTCTTTGATGCCCTTAACATAGAAGCAGTCCCTAGAGATCAGAATAGTGCCTCCGATAAGCTTGCAGTTTCAGCTTCAACTCTTCAGCCATCGGATGAGATGTTAGAGGGGGATTGTCCTTTAGAGATTAACTTCAGACCTTCTGTTCCTGATAATGTTGAACATTGGCAGGTCTTCAAAGATGATGAGCAAATTTTGAGATTTATTCATAATGTCGATGAATTCCTAAACTTTAAAGTAAATGATTAGGAAGAAAATAAAGTATATTATGGAGAAGGTGACCAGTTTAACAATCCTGTCCCACGTGGTCTAGTTGCCTTAAAAAACATCTTTGACAGACAGGACAAAAGAAAAAGCAATGTTGAGCAGATGAAACCAGGGGATTACATTGAAATCAACATTGGGACAGAAACATAACCTAAAATTATAAAAATTGGAAAAGGAACTTGCGAAAAAGAAAGGAACAGCCTCATAAATCTAGTCAAAGAGTATAGGGATGTATTTTTCTTTACCTATGACGAACTCAAAGCCTATAGGGAAGATGTATTTCAACATACTATTCCTTGAAACTAGAATGTCAAAAATGCAAGCCTTTCAGACAAAAACTTAGGCAAATAAATCCTAAGTTAGCACCAATCATTAAAAAGGAGTTAGAAAAAATGTTAGCAGCAGGAATAATAGCTCCTACAAGACATTCAACGTGGTGTTCTAACATGGTTGTGGTTAGAAAGAAGAACAGGAGTATAAGGATATGTATAGATTTCAGAAATCTAAACATAGCATGTCAGAAAGACAATTACCCCCTCCCCAACATGGAGACCCTCCTCCAACGGGTCACTAGATCAAGCATGATGTCGATGCTGGATGGTTTTTCTGGCTATAATCAAGTAGTCATTAAAGAGGAAGATAGGCATAAAACCACTTTCACAACTCCTTGGGGCACTTTTGAATATTTGAGAATGCCCTTTGGCCTTTTAAATGCCGGAGCTACTTTCCAAAGGGCCATGAATTATGCTTTCAAGGAGTTGAATGGCAAAATCATTGAGATCTATCAAGATGATCTTACTATTTTTTCGAAAGAAAGATCTAGCCATGTTGGTCATCTCAAGAAGATTTTCGAGCGATGTAGGAAGTATGGCATTTCTTTGAATCCGGCTAAGTCAGTTTTGGGGATAGAAGAGGGAAAACTCTTAGGACACATCATCAACAAGGAAGGTGTCAAAATTGATCCTGAAAGAGTAGAGGCCATAAGAAAGATTCCCCTTCCTAAGAATGTGAAAGCCCTCCAATCCTTCGATGGTCATATAAATTTTATCAGAAGATTTATTCCCAACTTGGCCAAATTAATGAAATCCATGCAGGCCTTACTTAAGAAAAATGCCAAGTTTGTGTGGACCATTGAAGGAAGGAAAGCCTTTGATGCTATAAAGAATGCCATTACCAGGTCCCTAGTCTTAGTCAGCCCGGATTACGTGAAGGATTTTATGATCTTTTCTTTTGCCTTGGAAGACACTATTGCCGATGTGTTGCTCCAAAAGAACTTCGAAGGGTTCGAGCAACCTATAGCATTCATGAGTAGAGCCTTGCAGAACTCTAAACTAAAATATACCATTATGGAGAAGTAGGCTTATGACTTGTTAAAATCTTTAAAACATTTCAGGACCTATGTCGGGTATTCTAAGGTTATCGGATATGTTCCCCATACTGCGGTTAAAGATATCCTATCTCAAAAAGATTGTTTAGGAATAAGGGGTACATGGGTGTCCAAGATCCAGGAGTATGACCTAGAAATAAAGCCAACTAAACTAATCAAAGGACAAGGCCTTGCTAGAATGCTTACTCAGAAAAATGAAGAAGCCATTGAAATGATTGCAGAAAACGATATACCTCAGGCTACCATGACTCCTTCCCTTTAAGAGCTTGATAATCATTGGTATTCCGACATCATTTTCTTCCTTCTCCATCTCACCTACCCTGATCACCTCAAAGGACACAAGCGTAGGGCTTTGAGACTTAAGACTGCTAGGTATTGCCTTACCCAAGAGGGTCTGGGTTGGAGGAACCTAGATGGTATCATACTTAGGTGCATCAACGAACAGGATTCTAAGAAGATATTAGTAGAGTTTCACTCAAGATTTTGTGGAGGACATTATGCAGCAAATACAACTGCCCACAACATCTTGAGAGTTGGTTACTATTGGCCCACCATTTTTGCAGATGCTCACAAAAATGTCAAGTGTTGCCAAGAGTGTCAGCTTTTCACTAGGAAGCAGAAGTTGGCAGCTCTTCCCCTTACTCTGGTTGTCGTCCTTGCCCCTTTTCAGCAGTGGGGGCTTGATTTTATTAGCAAATTCAAGGATAACTCTAGCAATGGTTTTTGTTGGATTCTCACAGCAACCGATTATTTCACCAAGTGGGTAGAGGCTATACCCACTAAAACTGCCACTGAGAAGGTTGTTATAGACTTCATCGAGGAAAGAACCATCCCCAGATTCAGAACTCCTTTTAAAATAACAACCGATAATGCCAAAGCTTTTAGTTCAGGAGCAGTAAATGACTTATGTTTTAAATATGGCATTATCCTCTCCCATTCATCAGATTACTATCCTCAGGGCAATGGACTTGCTGAGTCCACTAATAAAAATTTGATGACCATCCTCAACAAGACTGTGGGGGATAATAAGAGATCATGGGATAGCAAGATTAAGTATGCTGTGTGGGCAGATAGGATCACTAAAAAGAACTCAACTAGAAAGTCACCTTTTGAGCTGGTATATGGACTCACAGCCACCCTTCCGGTCAGCATGCGGATTCCTATATTCAGGATGTTAAGTGAATATAGCACAGAACAATCAGAAATGGAGCAGAGGATTAATCAGATTATAGAGTTGGATGAATCTCAAAGAGCTACCCTTGATCAGTCACTCAAACATCAAGAAAGCATGAAGGGCACCTTTGACAAGTCAGCCAGGTCGAGATCTTTCCAAGTAGGAGATATTGTTCTCTTATGGGATAAGAGAAGGGAGAAGCCTGGGAAGCATGGAAAATTTGATAGCCTTTGGAAAGGCCCGTTTATCATCTGCGACACAGCTGGCACCAATTCTTTTTTCCTTAACACCATGGATGGAGAAATATTAACCCTGCCCATGAATGGCAACCACTTGAAGCCCTTTTATCGAAACAACCTCCAAGATCACCAAGGGGTCATCCCAGGGCTTTTCTAAACCCATCCTTGTTGTATTTTTATGTACTTTATTTTTACTATATTTTATGTATCATATCCATGTAGAATGTTGTATCAAAATTTCTTATTTTTGTATATTAGCATTTGTATTATATTCTATCTTATGTACATGCTGAAAAAAAGAAAAAGTTTATTTCATGTACTTTATTTCGAAAAAAAAAACAAAAATATTTTCTGGTATTTCATCATGGCATATTTTTATCATATACATGGGCTTGAGACACTTCTGTTTACATGCAGGTAACAAAGATTCCTGGATTCTCAGGCACTCTTTTTTATCAATAGATCAAGCAAACACCTGTCCCACAGTTGGAGCTAGATGTTACCAACTTTTTTGTACCATAGTTGGGTTACCTGAGGAGTCGTCGATTGACAAACATGTCCAATGTTTGATTCCAGTGTATCAGTTGATCCGTCTTTATGTCTAGCCAATTTTGGCTAGCCAGTTTTTCATTTGAATAATTTTGACCATGGCCCCGCGGGGTTTGTAATAAAATGTGCTAGTAGGGTGTTTTGAGTGGTTCGGTCTCCTAAGACATAGAATCTCAACTAAGGTATTTGTTATCACATATATAGTAGCCAGGCTACCATATTCTATTTTTCAGACACAGTGCATTTTTTCAGCTAGATCTCTTACATATGAGATGCTGAGATGAGTAGTTTTGACGGATCATTATTGTATTAGTGGACTATTGTACTCTCCCATGTCAGAACCGAGTCTCAGGACACTCAGATTTGAGGACCGATGTAGCCATTTAGTCATTACAAAGCAGCTATTGATGCCCAGTTTTATATCAGTGCTTTCTCATTGGGCAGATGATGTTTCAGATGGATTATATTGCATGATTATGACTCAACATTTTATATTCTGTTATGGTTATTATTTCTCTTATACTGGTCTTTGTGACAAGTATTAACTTGTGGTATCATGATCTGGCAGTCATAATTATATGGACTTGATTGTATCTTGTACTATGTATTGATGTCCTTACCTAGACTTGGAAGTTCTTGATTTATACTCATTGGTTTTACCCTCCTTAGAGAGAATAGAGGTAGTCATTCCCACCATTGATTTGGCTTGCTAGTTTTGGCTCCATCATTCATTGTCTTCACCCATCCATTACCTTCCAGTTTAGTTTTCAACCCGACTGACTTCTTGACTTATGGTATAGAGGATCTTTCTCTCCTCTAGAACTTTTGTTGGACAAGCCTCCCTATTTATATTGTCTCGGCTTTGAGTTGGCGACAAAATTTGTCTTTGTAAGTTGGATAGTATGCCTAAATCATTCTGGTCGGTTGTTCTGATGTTTGGCACTATGCAGAACTCCCCCTAGTCACTTGAGATGTTGTTGGCTAAAATTGAAAGCTCATGTACTACCTGTATTGAAAATATTGAATATGCACCCATGGAAAATGAAAATTATAAAACTGTGTTTCTTAACATATGTAAAGAGGGCAAGAGCAATGAAATGCTAAAATACTCCTTGAAGAGTATAAGTAAAGGTCAATAAAACAATGATTAAAAATTTGCTATATCCAAATACTGTTGACCTTATAAAAATAAATATGTCTCGGATGAAAGCTGCAATTAGCTGTGCTTTTAAGCACTGGTGAAGTCCCAAAGGGTCATATAGGCCAAAAAGGCCATGGAATAAAATAATGATCCTAGTGAACTTGGATCAAGCTTGATGTAGTCATGATGCCTAAGTTGAATAAGCACTCTCTAAACAACTCACCCATTTGTGAGGCACTGCCATTCCTTGTGTTGTTGTTTCTCCGACATTGGTTATAGTGAGTATTCCCTTTCCATATCCAAAGTGTCATGATGTTGAGTAGGAAGTCATCCTTTGCCTTAAGCCTTGTAAATTTCATCCTGTTATCGCCTGAAATTGGTAGGCGGGTGCCAAAATCCCAAACCGCGGGCGCGCCGGCCCGGTGACAAGCTCTCGAGAGAGAGGCCAATGTCACCACACCTTCTCTCTCCTCGCTTCAGGCTGACTCTTGTCCAGCTCTAGGGGGTTTCCCTAAGTTCGGATCTCTAAGGCAGGTGCAGCTGAGGGCAAGGTGATCTGAAGAGGCTGCCTTAGAGAAACTCGAGTAGCAAAAAGGAAAATAATTCGAATTGATGGGCAGGAAGGAAAGGGAGGATTAATCCTCGAGGGAAGGCCAATGCTGGTACCAGAAGGGTAAATGGAGTCAGAAAGGGACTCAAAAGAGCTTTGTGTTTTGCGGAAGTGAGACTAAGCTGGTCCGTTCTATAACCAGAGGCCAGGAGAATGGCAGTATAACTGACTACTTTTCATTACTCCCGGACCTCTCAGGACCTAACGGCGACAAACAACTTGGCAGCCGCAAATGCTTGTCCAATGTGCTAGATTATAGCCCTCTATGCTGGCTTAGTCTATCACTTAATGAAAACCCGAAGCTATGACAGAAAAACCCAACATATCCCAAAAATACTCAACATGATATTTTTCTTTATTGACTTTGGGGAAAAATCCTCCCAGCCCAAAAACTCCGATAGTTCGTCAAACATTGGATTGTAAGTTTGAGTTCTCACTCCTCCAATGTTGATATCAGTGTTGATTATGCTTACTATCCCACAAACTGTAACCACACCACCTGGTATGCATGCATCCAGTAAATCTTCAGTTAATTCACATTTTATAGTTCGGGACATTTTTCTTCTTCATGACTTTGAGCCTACAACAACTCCTGTAAATAGTGTTTAAGGCGCTTCAAAATGCAGATGCATTTGGAGGGGTAACATCTGGCTCCATGGGGGACGTGCGCTCTTGGAGGGAGCATGCGAGAACCTCAGAATCACTGAATATCAGCAGACCAATTTGAAAGAAAAATGTGATGGGATGGCTTCATTCACATCCCACACTTTATTACAAAACCAAGAAGAACAGACTGAAAATTTAAATGCTCATGCAAGAGCTTATTTCTTCCTACCTACACTAACTTAACATGAATCTAGAAACTGTTAAGTGTATGCATACAGCCAATGAAGCCATTCTAGCATCTTTACCATGCCAAACTTCATTTTTCAGAGCTTAGCTAGTGAACGAAACAAAGATATATTCATCATAAGACAACTATGACTTGCAATCTACTCATGAATGAAGCTGAATTGTAACATCAGATTGTTAGGAAAAAAGAAGTTATACCAGGAAGAATCAAACCGTGCACAAGAAGACTCTATCCACTAGTTGATAGGGCTCACATATAGCCCTTCATTGTCAAACTGCTCAAGCTGATCTACAGAAACAACATCATTACCTTCAATATGATGATCTTGAGACAAGTCCACATCTTCAGCGTGAAGTTGTTCAGGAACTTGGGGCAGCTCCAGCTTTTCATCATGAAACTATACATGAACTTGGGGAAGCTTCACATCTTCTATTTTAGCCATATCTAGGATCTCTTCAGTAATGTCTTCGACCAAGGGTTCTTGTACTGCTTCATCAATCAGATCTTCCATGGTTTGTTCTTCATGAATCTCTTCCTCAAGTTCGAGATGGACCCTAGGGATGAGAGCATCATATTTTTTAGCAAGCTGCTCAATCTCATCTACTGTTCCATCGTGTCAGCGGAGGTGAAACCTCTCGAAAAAATTTGGCACTGAATCTATGGATTTATCCAACAAACCATAGAACCAGGTCATTGCATCATTTACCAAAGTTATGGCAAAAACGATCATAATTTCATCCTCATGATGAACATTAACATCAGCCATCAGTTTGCAAAAAGAGGCAATATGATGGGTGGCTGAAACACCATCATTTCCATGAAATTCGAGAAGAATATCATGTATCTCAGGGTCGTAGCACTCACCTGGAAATCCATGGACTTTTGAGAAGTCCAGTGGGCCGTAAGCCTCGTGCCACATATCCCATGGTTCTTCCTGTTGAGGCCTGGAAATTCGCAGGCAACAACAGCAAGGGATTCTCCCCAGTCAACGTTCCCAACTAGCCCGTGACTGTTTGGTATAGGGAATCCATCCAGTTTGCGGTCCGGCTACCGTAGGTCAAGTAACAAAAACAAAAGGTTTTACCGGTTGCGGCCCAGTCCACCGTATATTTTGTATTTTTTGACTTAAGTATGATATGCAAGTGCCTAATCAACCATGCAGGGTGATAAATATGCAAAGAGTAGTCACAATGTGATGCCCAGGTTCTTACCTCTCGTCTTAGAACTCATAAGCATCCAAATCGTGCAAGAAAATAAATACTAACTAAACTATCTCTAGAGAGATGGGTATTCATTCATGAGTAATGCACCCCTATTCATGTGTTATGGAAAATCATAGATAGCTGTTCTTATAACCAAACATATAAACATGAGGAAAAGTATATATGATAAGATAGCTCATCAACAGTTAAAAATTCCATTACTCATAGTGGAAAAGACGTCATAAAGGTACTGGAGAACATTTAGACAAGAACATAGGTTCAAGAAATTAGAACACTCTTACAGCTAATGAGGCACAGCTGAAAACGAAATAGTTCACATTCAACATTGCTCATTTGATCACATTGACATATTCCACACAGCACTTCCTCCACCAGGCAAAATTTGCAGTCTCTGGTTGTAAAACGAAATAGTTCCTCTTACAAGCATTAAGTTACAAGTTTTTCCAGGGAAAAAGCCCTTGTAACTTCTAACTTTCAAATATTTAAACAAAATCAGCAGACCGCTTGGGTTCCCCCCAAACGTGTGACTCTTCGGTTCTTTGAGCGTTTCATATCCCTCCTTTCATCTTTTATTCGTATGCTCATGATCAGCTGAGTAACTGCTGGACCTTTCAGATCTGTGCTTTTTTTGCTTTCGATTTTTTTGTCTTTTCCTTCGCTTATCTCCCTTGCGACCCTGCCGGTTTTTATTTGATTTTTACAAAACTGTCAAGCTACGCCTTCACGCCGCGGTCGCCCCAACAATCCCTTGAGTTCTACCTGCAATCAATTACTGTGCATCATTCATTGGAATGGCATTTTAAACATTAAATTAAACCACCTGGAATGGCTAATCCATAAGAAAACGGCCAGGTGCACCCCTTGATCTGAGAATTTTAACAAACGCTGCCATCACTACCTCGTCCACTTATAGCCTCAATAGACATCATCCATGACGGAAGATGGAAAACTCAACGGCGGCTCAAAATACTTACATTGGAAGGGTAGCTCATTCACAGCCGCAACGGCGGATCCGGACAAGAATGGGTACTGCGAAATACTTTAAGCATATCGGAGTCGGAAGAGTTTTGACTAAGCCTCGAGCGGGAAAGTTCTAAATCGGAAGTCGGAAGAATATCGACATCGGAAGACGAAATCTTTGCACAGCTGCAACGGCAGAAAAGAAATGACTACGGGCAAGCGACCAAAAGACTGACGCATCGGCTGGCGGAGTGTTTTGGACTTCGGGTGCTTAGTTGCTTTAGGAGCCGCAACAACGGAAGCAAAAGCTTAAAGACATGCGACTAGCATCGGAGGGCGGAGCGCTTTGGACTTCGGGCGCTTAGTTGCTTTGGGAGCCGCAACAACGGAAATAAAAAACGGCTACAGCTTCCGACCAAAATAAAAGATGATCACAGCATAAAAACGCTAACTCTGAAATTCAACAACGGTTAAAACAACAATTCCAAAGCCGAGCAACTTTTGAAAACAGGCCGAGGGTCAATCCTTGAAAATCATCCAAAAATAAAGCACGACAAAAGCTTCAAGGATCCAAAGATTAAAAAACAACGCTAAATCATGAGGAGGGGCCCAAAATTTAAGAAATTTGGGAAGAATTGATGCAGCTGCAACACTTCCATAAATCAAACAATGCGGTACTTAATTTGAAAAGACGTGTTAAATCATACCTCATACCAAACTTGTGGAGTCACCAAGGTGAGCTTGAAAGCCTTCTGATGAGTGTGCTCACCTCTACACCCAATCAGATCTTCAAATCTGTAAAAGGACAAGGGCTCTGTCCCTTCGTGGAGTCACCATGTGAGAGGAAGAATCTTCAATGTAATCTCCCATAGATGTCGATGAAGCATAGTCTTCAAAATCCGGGAAATGGACTTTGTCCCGGGCAACGACGCCAAAATGTTATCGCCTGAAACTAGCACGCAGGTGCCGAAAGCCCAAACCGTGGGTGCGCCAGCCCAGCAACAACCTCTCGAGAGAGAGGCCAATGTCACCACACCTTCTCTCTCCTCGCTTCAAGCTGGCTCTTCTCCAGCTCTAGGGGGGTTTCCCTAAGTTCGGATCTCTAAGGCAGGTGCAGCTGAGGGCAAGGTGATCTAAAGAGGCTGCCTTAGAGAAACTCGGGTAGCAAAAAGGAAAATAATTCGGATTGATGGGCAGGAAGGGAAGGGAGGATCAGTCCTCGAGGGAAGGCCAGTGCCGGTACCAGAAGGGTAAATGGAGTCAGAAGGGGACTTAGAAGAGCTTTGTGTTTCGCGGAAGTGAGACTAAGCTGGTCCGTTCCATAACCAGAGGCTGGGAGAATGGTAGTATAACTGACTATTTTTCATTACTCCCGGACCTCTGAGAACCTAACGGCGACAAATTACTTGGCAGTCGCAAATGCTTGCCCAATGTCCTATATTATAGCCCTCTATGCTGGCTTAGTCTATCACTTAATGAAAACCCGAAGCTACGACAGAAAAACCCAACATATCCCAAAAATACTCAACATGATATTTTTTCTTTATTGACTCTGGGGAAAAATCCTCCCAGCCCAAAAACTCCCATAGTTCGTCAAACACTGGATTGTAATTTTGAGTCCTCACTCCTCCAATGTCGATATCAGTGTTGATTATGCTTACTATCCCACAAACTGTAACCACACCATCGAGTATGCATGCATCCACTAAATCTTCAGTTAATTCACATTTTACAGTTCGGGGGCATTTTTCTTCTTCATGACTTTGAGCCTGCAACAACTCCTGTAAATAGTGTTTAAGGCGCTTCAAAATGCAGATGCATTTGGAGGGGTAACACATCCTTCACCCTTCACTAGCAAAATGACTACAGCTATGAAGTGAGTATAGTCCTGAAAGTCTAGTCTGAGTAATAATAAATAAAGCCTTATATATGTATTTGTTGATGTACCGCCAGTGAAATGCATGCAACTTGTTGTGATTGCTACTTGAATGAGTTGTAGAGCATGTCTTAGCCTTTTAACACTTGCAGCAGATGGATGATAGTCTGAGTTATTATTGGTGTCTGATCATTTACAGATGGTTATATTGTTTATTGGATATGATTGATGATCAGATAGAGACCTATGAGGGGTATGAGTATACACCTTAGATGGATTTGAACTCTCTGAGTCTAATGAGATAGTTATTTTCCAATTCCGGGCACTTGCAGATATGATCAGGCTCATTCTGCCTTTCCGATGCAGTTTTTCTTCACAGGTTGATATGTTTGAGCAGGGAGATGTTTTAGTTGGATCTCCTAGGGCGTTGTATCAGCATAAAGGGTACAGCCACTTGTTTGTACCATAGTACCACCATCCTAGAGAGCTTGGTGGGCTCAGTTTGACAACACAGGCACCCTAGGAGGTTGTTTTGGCAAGATCACATTTCCCGAGGCAGATTAAAATGATTAAATGGCTATTGAAGAAATTGATTTGGGCTACTAAGGTAAAGAAATGGCATGGGATGAGTCACAATGATGAGAGTGATGTCCTCCACACCTCCAGCAGTTGCAGCACCTGATTGGGCCCACCTATTTTTGGGCATTTTTAATTACTTTTTGGAGCTTTTGGGAGGCTCACGATTTCCTCAAGGAGGCATAAAGTCAAAGAATTAAATTATTATATTGTTTTATTGTGCCATGGGGACACCCAGAGGGAGTTAGTCAAACACTCCATGGACCCACCATGTGCTTCATTTATTTCTTGTTGAGTGGGTTACCTTTTTTATGGGTGATTTAGTCCACTTTGGTAATTTATGGTTATATTGATCCATGTATTGTATGTTGAGCTCATCTCAACCATTGATTAGAACATTTCATCTTTTAATCTTAGCCACTCATTTTGAAAGTGGTTAAAATTCGGTTATGATTGAGGTTCTCTCATTTCTAGAGAGCTTCTCATTTGTAAGGGGTCTTTGGCTCTTGGATCTGAATAATAGAAAGACTTTTTTGTGGATATTTTGGGGATTTGCTTTGCATCTGATGTTCTCAAATGGTGATTGGATAGTCTTCTGCTTCCTAGAATTGTGGAAATTCTTGTGAGATCTATATTTGGGAGTCTAGGCAGTCGTGGTTCCACCCCTTAGTTGCTTGCCCCTCTACCATCCATCTTGGATCCACCTCACACAAGCAACTACAAGGCGGGTGAT